>CAUYSK010037710.1:0-27008 GCA_963575035.1 Avahi laniger
TAATTTCTTTCTATTTTTGGTAGAGATGAGGTCTCGCTCTTGCTCAGGCTGGTCTCGAACTCCCGAGCTCAGAACGATCCGCCCACCTCGGCCTCCCAGAGAGCTAGGATTACAGGCGTGAGCCACCGTGCCCGGCCTCAACTTTTTTTTTTTTAAAAAAAAGGCTTTTGGTGAATGCACAGAGCAGAGCAGAGGATCCATATCAAGCATGAATTGGGCCCAAATAGAGGCAGTAAGAAAGTTGCCACACTCTTTTAAAAAAAACTGTTTATTTATCAGTTTTCAGAGCTTTGTTCCTCCAGCATCCTCCTAGGGGAAAGAAAGTGCCCTTTGTCTATGGAGGGAGCTATTTCCTCAGCTGTGGTGCACAGGCTCCACAATCCCTACTGTTTATTTCCTTGACGATTCCTGCCTTCAGTGGTGGAATTACGGGTTAATCTGGGGCCAAAGAGCAGCGAATAAGCATTGGCTACTTGTGGGAAGTGAGACTTGACACCCAGCTCAGCTGCCCGGGGCTTTGCAGCCCCTAGGCCTTTGCCCAAGTTGTTCTCCTACGGTGCAGGCCCTCCTGCTGGCCGCCCACCGGCCTGCGCTCACCCCTGCCTTCCATTTCCCGCGTCGGCCTTGACCTCCTAGAAGGCTCTGTGGGCAGCCCTGCCCAGCCCTCCTCCAACTCTCTCAGGACTGAGATAGAGGGTTTATACTCGGCCATCATAGATTTGTTTTCATCTTTCCTTTATCTCCAGATGGTTCTACATCCCACTTCCAGATTTCTTCCTAAAACATAGCTAAGATTTTGGGCCCCAGTGGCTCCCTGCTGGCCGCAAGGATCATCGTTTGATTATCTTTCTCTCCCTGGAACAGTTTTCCCTCTTGGATTTCAGGCGCAGGCTCTCCCATCCATTCTTTTATCCCACCAGCTGCTCTTTCGCAGTTCCCTGTGCTGGCTCCTCTTCATCTCATAGACTCTGAAATGTCGGGTGCCCCAGGGCTGAGTCCCTGAACCTCTTTTCTTCCCTTCCTAAGCTTATACCCTTCGTGAGCTCATCCTGTCTCATGTCCTAAAACAGCATCTCCTTGCTGAGGGCTTCCAAATTTATATTTCTAACTCAGACCTCTTCCCTAATCCTAAACTTATGTACCCAGATTTCTTCAGATGCAAAAATGAGTTGAGTGAATCCAGTTTATTGTATTGATCTTTCCAAAGAGCCAAATGTAGCAGGTTGTGTTTTCCAAGGATGGCTGAAACGACATCTCCTGTGCCTCAGGATCCTCTTACGATGTGTCCTTGGCCCTCTGTGTTCTTTCCCCTCCAATATGGGAAGACCTATAGGACTGTCTTGACCAACAGAGTGTGGCCAAAGTGATGCCATGTGATTTCCAAGGCTCGATCATAAATATGCTATGCATTTCTGTTCTCTCTCTTGAGATGCTTGCTCTTGGAATTCAGCCACTGTACTACGAGGATGTCCAAACAAGGTCACCAGGAGAGACCATATGGAGAGGCTCCATGTGGGTATTCTGGCCACAGCTGAGCTTCAACCCCTGGACATGAGAGTGAAGATACCTCTAGATGATTCCACTGAGTTGCTACCAGCTGTTGAGCCTTCCTAGCTGAAGCCCCAGACAGTGAGAGAAGAAACAAGTTGTCCCTGCTGTGCCTTGTCCAAACTCTTGTCTCATAGAGTCCTTGAACAGAATAACATGGTTGCTTTAATGGCACTAAGTTTTGGGGGATTTAAGCTGGAGCAGTGGTAGCTGGAGCACTGGTTCACGACTGCCCTCCAGTTCAGACTGGCTAGGACCGCCTCCTCCCCAGAAGCTCCCTTTCTTGGGTTTACTTCGGACAGGAGCTCCCTCAGTGTGGGTCCCTTACACTGACCTGCCTCGCCCACTCCAACCACCTTCCTTAGATCAACCAGAGGAGCCAGAGCAGACCCCGCACTCCTGTTCTCTCCCACACTGAGCTTGGGCTCAAACACTCGGGGCTGTTTCATGTCTTGTGCCTTTGTGTATGAAGCTCTCCTTGTCTGGCCAGTTTTTCTCATTTCCTCATCTCTTAACATCTCCACCTGGAGAACTCCTACTCACCCTTCAATGGCTAATCTAAAAGTTTCTTCCCCACAAAGAAGATTCCAGAAGGTCCAGACTCAAATGCCCATGGAGAGAAGTCAGTGCTGGGGTGTGATGGGTGCTGGAGACCCTTTGTCTGTCTTTGGGGGCAGCTGTTACCTGGCACCAGACTATTCTTGCCTCCTTGGATTATGGACTCAATGTGGCTAGATCTGATTTTTAAAGACAAGGCTAAGTTTTTATGTAAAGTCTCTGGATTTTAAAACCTTTGGCAGACCAATCAAGCCAGCTGCGCCTGGCCTGGGGCCACCAGCTTGCCATCCCTACCCTAGCATGTTAGCCGCCTCTCACCAGGGCACATCCCACACAGCGTTCCTAGAGAGCTTTCCAGACTATGTAGAAAGGATTGATAGTAATGACCACGTAGCTTTGAACTGCCCGAGGGCAAGGTCGGCCCCTGTGCCCACCGTCTCTCTATCCCCAGTGCTCAGCGCTGGCTGGGTGCCCAGCGGGCTGCGGAGGCTGTTGGCTCAGTCAGCACTGTGGTCCCCACAGTCCTGGTGTCCAACATGGGGTTCAGAGGCTGCCCTTCACCTTTCCCCACCTGCTCTGAACCCTGCCTCCTTCAAGGGAGCTCCCCACGCACTGGAAGCTTCCCCTTTCCCGTCACACCCTGCACACTCCTGTTTGGAGCCCGAGACAGTCAAAAGCCCTTCTGGTTCCAATGTGTAGCTCTACTCCGAGACGGGTGCCTCTCCAAGCTCGTCGTCTCAGCTGAAGCAGGACACTTACAGCTGATTATCGCATTAGCGTGGTGCCGATGTGCAGTGCAGATCCGTGAGTTAGATTGCACGACACTGAGAAAATTAGCGCTTCAGAAGAAGTTGTCTGCAACATTACGGATGCTCTGTCATCAACAGTGTTCCAGTATTCTCCCCGGAGGAGCTGACGACGCTGACAAAATACACCGAGCTGCCGTTCCCTTCCACACGTCCAGATAAAAGGCCGCGCGTCCTGATGCAGGCGTGTCATTTGGTGATGGCAAAACATTATCTTTTCTTTATGAATAACAGAAGACATTTGGCTTGCTCGTAATCTTTTAAAAACTGTAGTCATAGTAACATGCGTCTTGCCCGTTAATATGAGATGCTCCCCCCCCCTTAAAGACAACAGCCTGTTTTACAATGTGTTCTTATCCCCCCCGACAGGGCAATAGCCATTAGATTTGCAACTCAGCCCAAGTCAGATGTAGAGAGGAAAGATTGTCTTTGCCTACCAGTGAGATTCTTGGCTATTACCCCTGTGGGGTCAACAGACGAGCTAGATTCTTTTTGGCTAAAAATTGTCATTTAGAACAAAAGAGAAAAGTCTGATGAAAAGAATCATCCGTGATTGTGTGCACCTTCGGGGATGGTCTGCCCACTCATGCTGTTTCCCCAAGGAAAGGACTCAGGCTTCAGGAGAAGTAATCAAAATGGGAGAAACATCCCAGGTGTATCCAAGCCCGAGGATGCCTCTAGCATCAAGGTGGCCCTGACGTGTGGTTGTGGTGGTTATATAAAGGGAAATTACATAAACCTGGAGCGTATTTCCTCTTTCTGTAATTGACACACTTTAGTAGGGTTTGGGGAACTGGTTAAGGCAGGTGGGGAGAGGCGGGCGCCCAGTGTCAGAATGGTTGAAGGCAGTGAAGTTGACCGGCTTGGGGAGGGCAGCAGATGGCTCTCAGGAGATGTGGTGGCCAATTGCCCATATCTGAGATGCTATTTGGAGGTGGAGGGACATGACTTGTTTTGTGGGGCTCTGAGGGAAAGAACTCATATCTATGGATGGGAAGATCCCTCAGGGAGGCTTATTTCAGGTCATTCTGAGGAAGAGCTTTTTCCTCATTGTTGCTGTCCAGATAAAGAATAGAATGTGGCCGGCCGTGGTGGCTCATGCCTGTAATTCCAGCACTCTGAGAGGCCGAGGTGAGAGGACGGCTTGAGGTCAGGAGTGGGTGACCAGCCTGAGCAAGGGTGAGACCCCATCTCTACAAAAAATAGAAAAATTAGCTGGGTGTGGTGGTGCATGCATGTAGTCCCAGCTACTGGGGAGGCTGAGGCAGGAGGATCGCTTGAATTTGAGGTTACAGTGAGCTGTAATGACGTCACTGCACACTCTAGCTGGGGCAACAGCATGAGACTCTGTCTGAAAAAAAAAAATGCATGAGTAGTTATGGCAGCTTAGCTTGGGTTCCCTGGCACATGGCTCTGAGATGATCTCTGAATGACGAGTGTTATTGGGGAGTGACTTCATGATCAATACCCGGCAAAGGAAGCATGACTGGGCAGGTGGAACAGTTGAGCTGTGAAAAACTGCAGCAGAGCTCCCTGGGTGGGGAAGGCCCTTCAGCACCGTCCTGAATTGAGGCAAGGGAGTCAGTCTTTTGGAACCTTTCGCTGACTAGTTCCCCAGGGAGGCGGATGATCTTGGATGAGGCTGCTCTCTCCTCAGCTGGGGACTACACCAGGAGAACAACTCGGCTGAGGGTCATCGGCCACCAATGTTCCTGGGAGCTGGAAGAATGAGTGCCTCGGACCTGAAGGGGGATCTGGGCAGCGTACCACTGCGCCCGCCACAGATGGCTGCTTGATACAGATGCCGCGAACCACCCCCGCATTGTGCGACTACTCATGACCTATGAGGAGTTCACATTCTGTAATAAACAGCTACGAGGTCCAGAGAAGATCCCATTCATTGACCATTTCCCCATGGGGCCTCCTGCACGGGGTCCTGGACGGAGTCAGGGGCACAGCTCACTCAGCTTCTAGCGTAACGTTCTTGGCTCCTGGGCAGCGTCTGACCGACACTGCTTGGTTCCAGCAAGAAGAGTCCATTCATTCAAATTTCATTCAGTACTATTAATTGAGTGTCTTCCTTTAGGAGCTAAGAACACAAATACGAAGAAGATAATGGGATTTATATTTTATTGGGAGAGAGAGAAAACAATAAACAAATAGAATAATCCTGCTAAGGAGATGCACAATGCTTACATGTGTGTGTGATATAACAAGGGAATTCAGGAAAGGCCTCTTTGAGGCATGACACTGCAGCAGACTTGAATGACATGAAGGGGTTATTAAGACCTGGGAACTAGAGTTCCAGCCAGGAGGAATAGCAAGTGCAAAGGTCCTGGGGTGGGAAAGACCATGGTGTTTTCAAGACTCATTTAACTGAGTAGGGTATGGGAAGAGGAACCTGAGTTTTCAAGGATAACTTGTTTCAGTAAAGAGAGGCAGCTGCATTTGTGGATGTAGAAGGCTTTTTAAATATTAGTAGCCCCAAACCATGCATGGCTATCAGGAGAGAAGACCCAAGTTCTGTTGCAGAGTGCTGGAATGAGACTGCCTTTGGCAGCAGAAACCCAGCAACAATGGCTTGTTTCCTCATCTGAAAAATCAGGATTATTTCAGTACCTACTTTGCAGGATTGTTGTGAGGATCAAAGGCTGTGATGCATGGAAGTGCTTAACTTAGTGCCTGACTCATAGTAAGTGCTTGACAAATGCTAGCTCGTGTTTGAAGAGCCAGGCCTTGAAGCTAAGATTTAAATTCTATCCAAGTCCTTTCTCTACGCCATCCTGCTGTCTTTCTCTCTTATTCTAGTTTTTGTCTGTATCTCTCAGCCTCTGTCTCTCTCTGTGTTTGTCTTTTGGTCTATCTCTATGACTTTTGTACTTTATCTCTGCTTGTCTGTCTGTCTGTCTCTGTCCCTCCCTCTGCTTTCACTCTCTCTCTTTGTCTTTCACTCCAGCTGCTTTTTCTTTCTCTTATTCTATTTCTCTTTCTCTCTCCTTCCCTTCTTCCTGCCAGACTGAGCCCAGCTGTGCCGCTACAGGGCCGGGGGCAGGCAGCTCTCCATGGTGCTGACAAGGTCAGTAGGTCGCAGGCTTCCACCCCTCATTAGGGAGCAGAGATGGATGGCAATGGTTTCCCGTGAGCAGCCAATCAGCAGGGACTCCCCATCTGCTGGTGCAGGTACAGCAGCTTTCCTTAGTGGGACCAGCTTCCCTAGAGCACATAGGACCTTCCTGGTCATGACAGCAGCTGCATTTCTGTCCCCTTCCCTGGCCCCACCCACTTAATCCTGCCTTGTACCTGCCCATATGGCCTCCATGGGGGCTGGAGCAGCAGGTCCTTCCTGGTTTCTGGACTGCAGTGAAGCAGATTGAGAGCAGATTTATTTCTCCTGCTCTAGTGGCCAATAGCAGCCGGGGGCTGGCCCTTCCAGAAACACAGGCACTTTCTCCATGGAAACCCTTAGCAAGGAGAACGCTGGCAAAAAGCTGCACCACTTCATCCCTCAAAGAAGCTTTCTTTAATATCATCGAAAATGAATTAAATGATGAGGGCCAAGAGATTTCATCTCTCTTGATCCCTTTCAGCAGGTGATGGATGGGTGGGGGGAGGGCTCAGGGCTTGGGGGAAGGGGGAAGGTGCTCCGAGAAGGCGAAATGTGATCACAGAATGGAGAGCAGCCAGGCTTAAGTTTCAGTCCTGATCCCATCACTAATAACTCTGTGTGATCTCGGGCAAAGGATCGATCAGTTTCCTCATTCGAAACTAGTGGCAAAATTATCTGCTCTGGCTTCCTTGTACAGCTGCTGTGAGGATCAAACAGAAAACAGTACGAGAGAATTTTGAAACTTAGTGTTGTGCATATTCCGCTAGCTCACATGTTTTGAGCGCTTTCTAAGGCCAGGCTCTGTGCTAAGCACTTCCCATGCATTATCTCGTGCAACCCTTAATATCCTCATGAGGTGTGCACTGTCAAACTGAAATAGCCAAAGGCGTCAGAATCTAGTTTAAAGAGAGTTTATTCAAGTGCAAAGTTTGAGGACGGGCTGCTCAGGAAGCATAAAGAACGGAAGTCAGTCTTCCGTTCTCTGGAAGATTCCAAAGAATGGAAGTCAGTGTTCCAAAGTGTGGAAGTTTGAGGGGGTTTATATAGATAAAGTTTAGAGAAGTTTAACAGAATTTCAACACTTTCTATGCAAGGCTCACGTTGGACACGATGAACTGTGATCTGATTAGTTGAGGAGGTCATTTTCTTTCAGGAAAGGTATATTTATTAATAACACTTCACACTGAAGATGCAACAGTCATGGGGTCTTTGGGCGTCACCTGGTCTGAGTTAGGTAGAGGACAATAAAGGAGGATGTTAATTCAAAACAAAGATTAGTGGTTGGAAGGAGGGAACGTCTGGTCTCTAGTCTCTCCTAGTCGTTTCAGAACTAGAGCAATGCGGAGGAGAGTTAATCTATAATCTAAGAAGCAGAATGGTAAACACGCTACATGCCTCGGTCTCCAGGGCTTAACTCACCTTGGCATAATACAGTTAGAGGGACCTAAAATTTTATTTTCTTTTACTGTACTATTATTGTCCCATTCAAAGGATGAAGAAACTGAAGACCCTGAGGAGAAATGTGTCCTGCCCGAGGTCACTCAGTGAGAGAGAGAGAGAAAGATAGCACACTAGGAAATGAACTCTGGTCTGTTTGACACCAAAGATCTCATTTCTTTTCTTGTGCCCCAGGGAAGGATAAGCTGCCCTGTCTCTGTCTTCAAGGATAAGCTGTGGCGGATGTCCCCGCAGCCCAGTGGTCCTGATGGACCGAGACCAGGCAGATGGCAGGACTTGAGTTGGCAGGTCCGTCCTGAATTGTCCAAGAGGCTCACTTTGGACACACCAGCAAACGCTTGGAGAAAGATGATTCTGGAGCTTCTTACCCCAGGGAAGGGACCATCTGTTTTGTGCTCTTTAAGATCAAAGACCTCCGGAATCTGTGACTTTGGGGCAGCAGAGGTCCAGGACACCAGGTGCCTGCTGCCTTATGTGTCCAGAGAGAGCAGAGCCATGCTGGACAAAGGAGCTTCTCAGGGTCCAGGAGGCTCCTCTCATGAGCAAAAGGGATATTGCAAACAGCTGGTGCCCTCTGTCTACCTTCTGTCTGTAGCCACAACTTCTAGCTCCGAGCTGCATTCGTCAACGGTTGGCCACCCTTGTTTCTATTTCAAAGAAACTAAGTATGTTTTTGAAGTCCTAGGTTCAGAACTCTAAGCACAGCCCTTGTAGGATAGATAAATAAGTTGGATTTAGGGGAGGCTAATTGGGGAAGGATTCTGAGGTGAGCGAGTTTCTGCAACTAGGATGTCCAGCTTCGTAAGCATGAATTTGGTCACATTTTATATTTCCAAATAAAAATGGGCTTAGCTCCTCACTTGCCATATTTTTAAAAATCTCAGGAAATCTTTTGGGGATTTTAGATTACATACATATATAAAAAACTTCTCCGTGTGCACTTAGTCCTAAATGGCCAGTCTGGCTTCCATGTGCTTGTGCTGGTAGAACTGGGAACTATGACAGTCCACCAGCAGGCAGGCCGGTCTCAGCTACCAGTGACGCCGCTGCCGCCACACGGGGTGGCTGTTGAGACCTGGTCCAGCACAGTGTGGTGTTCTCCTGTCCACGGCTGTGATGATGTGCTTGCCGGCTCAGAGCCCTGCACTGAGTTCCTTTTTGAGGATGGGGAGATTCTCTTTCCTCAGTGTTACCCAGTGCTCCACACTGGGACTCCAAACCAAAAGTTCCCTGGTCTACAACCACATTCTCAGCTCCCTCCCCATCACGTGGTGGGCCAGCCATGGGGGTCTGCCAGCCTCAGACCCCCAGGTGCCAAGACCAATTCTCTTTGACACTGGCTTGGGTCCCCTCCCCAGACTTCCCCTTCCCTTAGGGTGGGTCTCAGCCCTCCATTGTCCTTTCTTGCCAACTGATCTCAGTCGGGTTCATAAAATTTCCTTGGCAGTTCCGATAGGATTGAACTTCACAGTGGGACAGAAGAGGGCAACATTGGCATATTTGCCGAGAAGCTGCCAGAGGACCCAATCTCTAAGGTCCCTTCTGCTTGCCAAGGAGTATCGGCAGGAGCACACGCTACTTTGGCCAGAAAAATGTCCCATCCTGGCCCTCCCCTACAAGGTGGCCATTTGTCATTTTACATAAGGACCAGGAGAGTTTTTCCAGAGCAATCCGTCTACAGAGAAAAGTAGCTGCAACATTTAAACGGCAGCTTATAAATTCCCTGCAAATGTTTGAATTCTGCCTAACCAGTACCCTTTGCATTTATAAGAAGTGAAGAAAGCCTTCGGACCTTCGTTGTCTTGCTCTGACAGGGTTCAGAGCTGGGACCTGAGTCTTTGTTTCTGAGTCTTTCTTGAAGCTTTGGGCTCAGTTTCTGCTCCAAGTTCTGATGAATAAATAGCTTTGTCCTCACACCCCTTACCGGAAGGAAAACCTTGGCCTTGCTTCTACCTGTTTCTCAGCCGATTAACCCTGGCCTTGGTGGCAGGGAGGATCTTTTCTTCCCTTTTTTACATTTTTAAATAAAACTTTTACTTTGTAATAATTCTAGATCTACATAAAAGTTGCAAAGATAGTACAGAGAGTTCTTGAATTGTCTTTACCCGGCTTCTTCTGATGTTAACATGTTACATAATCATGGTACTTTTGTCAAAACTAAGAGATTAACTTTGGGACAACACTATTAACTAAACTGCAGACTTTATTCAGATTTCACCAGCCTTCCTGCTACTGCCCCTTTTCTGTTCCAGAATCCATTCCTGGGTACCAGAGTATATTTGGGAGGCATGTTTTTATCACCGTGCCCCAGAGTCCAGCCTAAGGCTTGGCAGAGAATAGGCAATGTGTAAATCAGTGAATGAATGAATGAGTGAACAAGGGCTAATAAAGGATGGGCCTTCCACCCTGACTGGCTGCTACTGGGATTCCTGGTGGTGTCCCCTGCACATGCTGGGAGACCCTAGTGGCTCACTGAGGTCCAGTCACCTGAGGCCTGATCAGCCCTGCAGCTGGGACAGCCCCTCGGTGTCCATCTTAGATCAACACTGACCCTGTCCCTCTGCCGCTCTCCCAGGCGGGGAATAGTGTTCCGGGCGCCAACTCTGCATCCTGTCATCTGTGTCCATATCGAGAGCGTGTACCTTCATGTGGGTGTGTGGGCGTGTCTGATACGGGAGCAGCTTGGAGGATGGGGACACGCTTGCACTGTTGAGAAACAGAGCCAGACCCCCGGAGCTTGCTGCGGTGTTCTGGGTGGGGGTGGCCAGCATCCTCTTCTGCTTCAGAAATTCCTTTATTTCTGTATCAGTCAGGGTTGAAACACAGAAGCAAAAACATGTTGAGTTTCATAGAATAAGGGATATATCATAGGACCTAGATGTCACGGGAGCTGGTTGAGATTGCTGTGTAAGGCGGCTGCCTTTGGTCCGATGTTGGACCTGGCGTTGCTAAATCTCAGCACGGCCGACCGTTGGAAAGGAAACCTGGGTGTGAACTTGGGGAGAGCAAAGACAAGCTGAAAACCAGGAAGACACCTGCAACCTGCAGTGTTCCAGGGCTGCCTCGTAACAATTTGTGAGAGCTGATTATTACATTTTTAGGAATTTTGTGATCCAGTTGTTAAACAGCCATTATTAAAGATTGAATTATATAAAGTTACAAATAAATTACATTAAAAACAAATGTGATACTCAAAACTCATTACTTCCTAATCATTTTGCTAAGTCTTATTAACACCTGTGCTCTAGAGGTTACCTATGTCCGTCATATCTGCATGGTGGAAACACTGTATGATGGTGTTAGCTGCTGTGCACCTCTTCCCAACTCCACGCTTAGTGATATCACACTGATAGCTTTAAATTAGCCCTGGTGGGAGTGTTTACATCGTAGAAATTGGCAAACACTACGAATCAGGGCTTGATTTATTATTTTGTTGATTATCTAGACTGAAGAAGGCAATGAAGAAAATGTTCGTAAAGCAAATTAAACTTAAAGAATGTGTCATATCTGTAGCAGTTACATTGTGAATAAAGGAAATATTCTTTTGGAATTCAAAACTATTTTTCAATTTAGCAGAGAATTACAACATGGACGAACAAGGGAAGTTCTCACATGCATCTTCGTTGCTTCACCTTTGTCTCATTAACATAAACGCAGATGTCAACCGACATTCATGTTGACACCATACCTGGTTGTTAAACATCAACTAGCACAGGATTGACTAGATCCTGTGAGGACAACCCGGAACCTGTATTTATTCTCACTGCCTCGGATCTTGTTGACACGGGGGACTTGGAGGAGAAGCTGGCATCCTGTATTGCAAAATGGAAGGGGGAGACCCGGAGGAACTGGAGGAGGGACAGCACAGGTGCTCCCCCACCAGCAAGGTGAGCCAGAAGGTAGAGACGCTGTGTGTGAGTTGCAACATTGCCTGGTGTCTTTCACTGACCCCCAGGGAGTAACGGCTGATGCTTCATTTCCGCCTCCCAAATCTTGTGCAAATTTCTCTTGGGGCCACCCTGAACCTGGAAGCGTGAGGCAAAGGGAATTCCGAGAACTGAAGTTCCAGCCAAGCCAAGCTGACGTAGCCCCATTCCTTTCCTGTCTCCAAGACATGATGTGAGGCTGGGGTGTGGGCTTCACTGGGCAACGCGGCTGTGCCCGGGCCGGGCGGGTCCCAGCGCTGGCTGTCGTCCGTGTGCAGGTGGGTGCGTGCACACATCCAGCGGCCAGGATTGGGGCTTTGGGTTGGGCCTCCTGTGCCAACGTCCGCCTTCACCATCAGTCCAGAACCTGCGGAGGGGCCGTTCTGGCCCAGAGCTTCTGCAGGAACCAGTGGAATGACCCACGCTAATGGGTATATAAATGGTCTTTTGGGGCACCCTGCAGGTGTGACGAAGTGAGCTGGCTGAAGTGGCGATGAAGGGGCCGGGGAAGGAAAAGCCATGAAGAACTTCTTTGTGGAGAGATCCAGAATGAACAAGTGCAGGTCTCCGTGATGGGCCGGCTGACCAGGGGGGTGCGGTGGGCTCGAGGAGGTGCAGCCCCCTCATCTACTGACTGTGCACCTCCGGTCTCCCCATCAGCTGGGTGTGAGCAGGTGCTTTGCCTCCTCCCGATGGTCGACTTCCAGGTTGCCTGTCGCACCTGCCAGGGCTTCATGGGCCTCGCCCGCTTTGCCAAAGCAGAAAGTGTCAGACCAGGGCAGTCAGGGACCAGGTCTTCATTTCCTTGGCTGTGAGCTCAGTCAGATGGACCAGTGTCTGTCCGAGTGTTCAAGTTGGGGGCTGAACTGAGAGGCGTCAGTCAAGCATGACCTTGACCATCTGGTCTCCTTAACGGTGTCTGAGCCAGCCAAGCAAAGGGTGGCGAGATAGTTCCTGAGGGAGGGGCTGGAAGGGGCTGAAGGGGAGGTAGGAAAGGTCAGCCAAGCAACATGACCACATCTTAGATGTGTCTCACTTTCCTCCCCATTGAACACGGCTGGAAATTCCCCACTGCTGGGCCATTCCTCCGTGAGACACTCGTGTCACACATCGGTGATGAGGGAAACGCAGGCTCCTCCCACTTGCCCCTTGGCAGGTGGTTCCTACCGGCATGGCCACATGAATTGGTCAAAGCAGGGCTGCTGGAGGCGTGAGCGGAGCCGCTCCCCTCCGACCACGAGGCACCTGCCACCTGCTCCGTGACCCATATCTCGGGATGACTTGGCTTCCAACCTGCTGTAATCCTCCTGTTATGAGTCTTGCTCTGGATTCCAACAATAGTTTTCCTTCCCTGCCGGGCTCTGGGCTTGGCGTCTGGTGCCTGCTCCGTGCACAAACCTCCAGCTGAGCAGTCTGGGCCAGGCTGCCAGCGCCCCTCGTCCTGCTCGGCTTTGTCATTGGAGGATGCTGGTCGGAATGCAAAGACCTTTCTGACAAATCCTCCTGCTGCTGTCTGGCCAGGCTGACCTCACCAGGGCGGGCAGGACTCATTCCTCACACGAGGATGGGTGCGAGTAGGGAGTGAATGCCCTTTAAGAAGGCAAAGAATGGGTTCTTTTATGTACAGTTGCTTTGGACGGTAATCCTCTCTGCAGTTTCCTTCCTTCCTCCCTCTCTCCCTTCCTCCCTCCTTCCTTCCTTCCTTTGGTCATCTCTCCTTTTCTCGAAGATGCACTGATGGTGAGGTTGGCATGCTATGCACTGGTATTATGGTCAGAGGACCCAGGGGCTTCATTCTGTCCTTAAGGTTCCCAAGATCATCCGAAGGCTCATTCACTTATACGTCTCTTGGTTGCTGCTGGCTGTTGGCTGGGGTCCTCAGTTCCTCTCCACGTGGTCTCTCTGTGCGGGGTAGTTTGAGTTTCCTCATAGCATGATGCTTTCTCCAGAGCGAGAGTCCCCAAGACAGTGTGAGCCAGCTCTGTGCTTTCTAGGACCCAGCCTCAGCTGTTCTGCTGAGCTCTATTGGTTGGGGCAATGCCAAGCCAGACCAGTTTCACAGAGAGGGAGCTTAGATGCCACTTGGCAGCAGAAGTGTTGAAGTCACATGGCATGAGGGATATGTGACCTGAGAGACATCGCCTCATTGTGTAGGAAAACTCCATCTGCCACAGAGGCAAAGTAACCCTTTTTAAATAGCTGAGACTTTGACTCCCAAATCTTGATGCGGAATCAAGTAAACCCATTGCATCCTGTGGATGGCTTCTTTCTTCTAAGCTACTTAAGCCTGAATAGCCTAGAGCCAAGGTCAGGAGGTTCATGCTGTCTGTTTCACCCCCTTAATGCTCAAACCCAAATCTTAAACCTTTTTGCTACAGTGTAAGGAAAAGCCAACACCAGGGGGAGTAGGTCTAGGAAGGAAG
Source organism: Avahi laniger (assembly GCA_963575035.1). Classification (NCBI taxonomy): domain Eukaryota; kingdom Metazoa; phylum Chordata; class Mammalia; order Primates; family Indriidae; genus Avahi; species Avahi laniger. The sequence continues at coordinate 13,826 of CAUYSK010037710.1, forward strand.
AGAAAGAGCATTTCCTCTGAGTCCTAGGGCGCAATTTTCCCAGGCTGTCCCCCCTGCCCTTCCGGACCTGGGCAGTGGCGCTAGGCTTGGCTACTTGTATTTGCTGAGGTTCTCCAGAAAAACAGAACATACACACATTTTTAAAGAATTGGCTTATGTGAACAAGGGTGCTGACAAGTCCCGAGACCTGCAGGGTGAGCTGGCAAGCTGCAGGCCCAGGAGAGCTGAAGGTGTAGCTCCAGTCCAAGTCCTAAGGTCTGAAAACCAGGAGAAGCAATGGCCTAGGCTCAAGACCCAGGAAGAGCTGATGTTTCCATTTTCATCCAAAGGTAGAAAGAGCTCCAGTTGAAGGCAGCCTGGTAGGAGGATTCTCTCTCACTTGGAGAAGGGTCAGGCTTCTTGTTCCATTCAGGCCCACCTGGTTGGCTGAGACCCACATACAGTTGGGAGAGCAATCTGCTTTACTGAGTGGACACCCCGTACAGAAACTCCCAGAATAATATTTGACCAAATATCTGGGCACACTATAGCCCAGTCAAATTGACATATGAAACTGACCATCACATTGCAGGGTAGGAGAGAGGGTTTAAAGAGCAGAAACCAGTTGGCCACCATGAAAGAGAAGGTTTTACATCCATTGAAGGTTCTGCCCCTTGAAAATCAGTCCAATCAGTGTCCTGAAATCCAACTATGGGGCGACTTCTTTCTTCTTGCTCTTGGTTCTGAGTCATCCTTGTGGAGTGGAAGGGATGAGGAGGAAGGGGCTCGAGGTCTGTTGGAAGCCAGCTGCACTCACTCCCTGAGCACTGAGCCAGGACACACACTGGGCACAGGGACCACGAGATGGGTCTGGCCAGTCTCCACCTTCAAGGAGCTCATGCCCTACGGAAGAAGAGAGATTGGGAAGCAGGAAGAGACAGTGGCCTCCAGGCTGCCCATCCAGACAGGTCATCTCACCCTCCAGAAATAGCAATGGCTCCCACAACACGCCCTTTGCACAACGTCTTATGTCCCTCATTCGACTCCCAGCCACCTGTCTGGCCACTTGCAGGTGTCCCTCCACCTGTCCTGTGCTCCCCCATGCTGCTCTGCCCTCTAAAACCCAACCTGCTCATGTGTCCCCAGCCTAGCCTGCCCCTCGGCTCCTCTCCCTACCGAGGTCCTCTCATTTCCCCAGAGTCTGTTCCAGGGCCTCCTCCTCCGTCAAACCCTCTTGTTCATGGCAAAAGAGTTGCCCTCGTCACGGTTTGCTCTGTCATCCTATGGCCTGCATCTTTGTTTCATACCATTAATGACATGTTTGTGGATGGCCATTTGCAGAGAACACAGTGTGTGCCGGGCCCTTTATGGGCGTTACTTTCGTGTAATCCTTTCACACAAGCCCTGGGAGCAGGTGTTCCCATCACTATTTTATAGATGAGGAAATGAAAGCTCAGAGAGGTTCACTGTAATGTTCCCAAAGGCACACAGCCAGCAAGCAGCAGAGTTGGAATTTGAGCTGGGACTGCTCTTAACGGCTTAGGTATGTGGCCTGCCTCTTTAGCATATGTGGGGGCTGCCTGGGCTAAGATCCGAGAGGAAGTAGGAGAGTTGGGGCCTCTGTGGGTCTGTGCATGGGTAGCTGTTTTTCAGAAGACGGCAGGATGGTATTCCTGTGGAATGTGGACCCAGGAGAGGGCTGGGTCTTTCCAGAATCCTGCTCAGCTGAACAGCAAACAGGACCCAGGACCTGCCCCAGCCCTAGAAAGAAACCAGCCCCTGCATTTGGTGTGAAACGGCTCCCAGGCACAGCTCTGCCTCCCGCCTCCTCAGACTCAGAGGGAAGGCTGTCAGCCTTGCTTGTCACGTCTGACTGAACGACGGCAATGACATGTGCGTAGGAGGCACAAAGTAGGGGATCCCTTAATAGATCAGGTGCGTCTCAGCCCCGAGGCTTGCTATCCACTCATTGCAGGGACAGCGTCAATGCATGAGAACTCACCAACCTCTGCAGGGCCAGGACTAGGGCGAGGGGAATGAGGCATTCACAGAATTTAAGGGGGCACCGAAAAATTCCGAAATCAAGATAGATGACATTTTAATGCAATATTTGAAAACCCAAATTAATGCAAAATATCCATGATGAAATGGTATCAACACTTTAAGTTAAGGCAGGGTCAGTAGGACAGAGGGGCTTTTTCCGATTTCTGAGCGGCACAGCTGTGTGGTCTGATAGACAGGTGAGCCGCCCTGCCACAGCTCTGACCGTCCAGGGAACTGTGACATTCTCCTGCATGTGTGTCCCTGACCCAGTGCAGCCAACTGCATTTCATTCATTCACTCACTTAGTCACTATGGAGTATTTTTTATGCAGATAAGCACATTATTTGAAAATAATGACAAATTTACATTTATAGTTCCTTCCCAGCCTTTATCTCTGGCACATTAGCTAGACCTCCAGTAGAATTTTAAGCAGTGCTGCCAATAGCAGGCAACCTTGTCTTTTTCCTGATTTGATTGGGAAGGAACCTAGAATTTCATTATTAACTATAATGTTCACTGGAAGTTTTTGGTATGTATGCTTTGTTACGTTGTGAAAATTACATTCTATTTGTATTTGGTCATACTCTATATGTCGCTGGAGTGGACTTGCCATTATTTTATTTAAGACTGATGCATCTATATTAATAAACAGATTCAAAGTATAGTTTTTAAAATACTGTTCTTGTCCAACTTTGGTAGCAAGATTATAACACCTTTATCAAATGAGAAGGATACTCCCCTCCTCACCCCCTAATTCTCTGAAATTATTTGTGTTTCTTGACGGTTTTGGAAAACTTACTTCTGTAACTGTCTGGGCTTGGTGTCTTTGGGAAGGGGAAGAAGATCTTTGACCGCCCAGTATATTTTCTTAATGTTCTTGGCTTATTCAAGCTTTCTATTTGTCTTTCTGTTAGTTTTCATGATTTACATCTTTATACAAACTGTTCATGTCTCATTGACTCAAAGTTGTTCATAGTTTTCTTTCATGATTTCAAATCTTTATTGTATCCCTTTTCCTTGTCTAAGCTTTGTCTATGTTGTTTCATATCTAATACTTTCTGCATTTCATTAATTTCTGCTGTCATCTTCATTATTTCCTTTATTCTGCTCCGATTTTCTTTTTCTTGCTTCCTGAGTTGAACAAGGAACTCATTTATTTTTAATCCGTCTTGGTTTTTAATAAATACATTGAAGGCTAAACTTTCCCTCTAGGTTGAGCTTTAATAATGTCCCACAAATTTTACATCAAGTATAGTCATTGTCATTTAGTTCTAAATATTTCATAAATTTCCACTGTAAATTTCTTTCTAATCCATGTTATTTAGGAGCATTTTTTTCTTTTCCAAATGAATTTTAAACTACTTTCCTTGTTGAGTTGTAATATAAATGCATTGGTTGGAGAACACGGTCTGTGTTCTGAACACAGTTTGCGGATACTGACTTTGTGACCAAGTGCATAGTCAATTTTTAATGTGTGCTTTGTGCGCCTGAAAAGAATTGATATCCCATGCTTATTGGGATGCAAGGTTCCAGATTTATCTGTTAAATCAAGCCTTTTAAATTATGTGGTTCAAATAATCTATACCCTTACTGCTTGATCTATTTGTTTCTGGGGAGGTGCACTAAACTCTTCCTCTGTGATGGAGTATTTGTCAATATCTCCTTTGAACTCTGCCGGTCTTTGCTTTATATATTTAAGACAGGATACTTAGATGCACAGAAGTTCACGATTGTATGGCTCTTTGGTGAGTGTGTTCCTTTTATTATTATGAATAATGCCTCTTTATTTCTCTGACAGCTTTTTGCCTCAAATTGGGTCTCACATTAGCATTGCTATACTACCTTTCCTATAATAATTGTCCTTTTATTTCAAATTTTTTTGTCACATCAAAACAACATATGGTTAGATTTTTAAAAATCCAATCTGATGGTCTGTTCTTTAACAGATCATCTTGATCTCTTCATATTTTTTGGTGATCACTCATGTCTTGTGCCTTACATCTTATTTTGTGTTTTACTTTACTTCTATTTTTCTTCTTTTTTAGCTATTGTTAGAGTTTTCTTTTTCCCCCCATTTCTCCCTTTTCCTGCTGACTTCAGAACTATAATTTGTATTACTCTCAACGATGAGATTTATATTTTTAGCGTTTCTATTTTACTGTAATTTTTCAAATGAAGTCAAAGTTTACTCATTAGTTCTAGTCTCCTGTAGATAAGATCTTAGCATACTTTACCCACAGAAGCCCCGTATTTTTCTACTTATTTTTGTCTAGACTTTTGATATACACATTATTATTATTTAGTAATTATCGAATAATAAAGTAGCATTACTTAGTAATTCCTTAAATTTATCAACATATTTTACCAATCTCCAAATTCACCTTTGTTTCTTGCATGACACTTTTCCTCTCATTTCATTTTTCTTCTTGCTGGAGCACGTTCTTCCCTGATTCTTTCAGACAGTTCGTATGTATAGTAAACAGTCTTCTATGTCTGAAGATGTCTTGCTCTCGCTTCCAGTCTTGAGTGATAGTTTAACTGGGGATGTAATTCTAGGCTTCTGGTTATTTTGCTCAGCCCTTTGAAGATATGACTCCATTGCCTTTTATACTCTACTGTGGTGATGAGAAGCTTGCAGTCATTATATATTTTTTTATTTTGCAGATAATCTGCTTTCTTCTATCTGATAGTTTTTAAAAGTAACTTTTTCTTTACCCTTGATGTTCTCTAAGTCTCATTGTGGTATATAATGAGGTATGGTTTTAAAAAGTGTGTTCTATTTAGCCTTCAGCACACATATTCAATTTGAGGATCCATATTTTTCTTCAATTCTGGAAAATCCTCAGCCCTTATCTCTGAAAATTGCTTTCTCACAATCCCCTCTGTCCTCTTCTTCTGGAACTCGCATTAGATACATGGTTGAGCCAGAGGGTTTTTTTTCTTTTTTAAATAGCTCTTTCATACTTTTGTTTCCTTCTCCAACTTATGTTCTGACAGATTATATCAGCACCATTATGTAATATGTTCATTCTTTCTTTGGTTTTATCCTCTAACATTGATCCTTTCTATTGGAAAACATTTTAAATTAAGTGCCTGTTTTGTGTATAGCATTTATTTTTATTTTTTTAAATAATTTTTTTTTAAATTTTATTTATGTATGTATGTATGTATGTAAGAGACGGTTTTTCTCTGTCACCCAAACTGTAGTGCAGTGGCATGATCATAGCTCACTGCAACCTTGAACTCTTGGGTTTAAGTGATCCTCCCGCCTCAGCCTCCTAAGTAGCTAGGACTACAGGCGCATGCCACCATATCTGGCTAATTTTTTATTTTTTTGTAGAGACAGAGTCTTGCTATGTTGCCCAGGCTGATCTCAAACTCCTGGCCTCAAGCTATCCTCCTGCCTTGGCCTCCCAAAGTACTAGGATTAAAGCTGTGAGCCACCACGCCTGACCTATATCTAGCATTTCTAACTTTTATAAAAAATACCCTCCTGACCTCGTTTCATTTCTGTTCACTTTTGTTTCAAAATTTTTTCTTATTATTTGTGTTGTTTCTTCCATTATCCGTTGAGGATCCTAAATAATCAGAACAATTACTTTCTGCTTGCTCTGTCATTTTGCTTTTGCCTGGAGTGTGTTAACCTCCTGAGCACTGGTTTCTTTGGCCGTCTTTCTCAGTTAGCTTTTCTCATTTGCTATGGAACTTAGCTTAGCAGGATCATTATGGGAATCTTTCAACTCCCAACCCCACATTCCCCTTTTGTCGTCATCTCCAGCCTGGTCACTGAGGCTCCCACCCAAGGACCTGGTCTCACACAGGTACTCAGGGCTCTGGTTTGAGAAGACAGAGAAAGATGCAGCTTCAAGGGCCTGGCTGGTTTGCCCGGGTCCTGGCTGGAAGGCTGCGCCTCCTCACTCCACTTCCCTATCACATAGCTTCATATAAACCACAACCCTGAGCCAGTACATCGCAGCTGGTTTTAAATTCCTTCCCCTGCCGCCAGGGAAACCCCATCCCAGGCCCAGGGAGTCAGAATATCCCTATATGGCATTTTCGGTCCTCCACCCCCTAGTATAGGGCTCCAGCCCCCTCCAATCCCGCAGATCTGCGACTCGGCCAGCCTTTTCTCTTTGTTCTTTTCTACCATTTTTAGTACAGAAAGATATTTATCTCGCTTCTGAAGGTGGCCCTGTCTTTTTACTTCTCACTGTTTATATTTCATCTATGATCCCATGTACTGGGATCAGAGAGGAAACTCAAAGCATAGACTTGCAGTACCGTCGTGGCTAGAGGGCTCCTTTGGTGTTTAAATCACTTCTAGTTGTTTTTTTTTTTTAATATTATTGCTTGCAGTCTAAAACATTCTAACTAATAGAAGTACCCATCTCGGAAGACTGTTTTGAGGATGAAGTGGATTTTCCAGTGCGGACCCTCTGCGTGGCGTCTGATGTGGGGAAAGCCCGATCAAAGGCGGCTATTTTAGTGATTGCTTGTGTTATCCACCTCCCCCCACGTGCCTCTGCTTGCTTCAGCCCAGCAGGACCACAAGTGAGAATTCATCTGGGCGTCCCTGTTCTGGGTCACACGCGCCTCTTCCATCAGATACAGGTTTCTCTTGGTGCCTTTCTAAATGACGCTTTGGAAAGACCACTCAACTAAGAGTCCTAAGCCACCGGGTTAAGCCCCTCTGCGCTATTAGAGGCAGGACCTGAGCTCTGAGCCTCAGTTTCCTTATCTGTCAAATGGGGGTGATGACGGTTCCAGCCACCTCTCGGGATTGTTGTGAGACTTCGGCGTGATAATGGATGCAGAGCTCTCGGCAAACTGTGAAATGCTGTGCAAATTTGAGGAAAAATAATTATGTTAATATTTACTAAACATTGCATTATATTAGTTAGTCCTCATAACAACTGCATACAGAGCCACTTTTATTCTTTAAGACTCAAGGCTCAGGAAAACACGGTAACCTGATTAGGAAAATCGATTTACCAAACCGTGCAAGAGGGCTTTGGCTCTAAACCGCTAAGCTTGCCTCCTTCTTTCCCTTACCGTCCATCTTGCCCTTGCGTTTGGTCTTGAAACCACTTCTTCTGTTCTCCTGGTACCGTCTGTCGCCTCCCTGCTTAACACCTTGCAAGGACACGTCTCCTCCACTTCCGTTTTGGATTCCAAGAGGACACGGACCTTTCTTCTCACCGTCCTGCCACGTCCATTCCATCAACCCTCATTTCTTTCTGGATCACATATGAGGGTCACAAGGAGAAGGTGTTGCCCTGAGTGTTTTCTCTGTCTATTTACTGAGAGGAGAAACAGAAGTGTGTTCGGGTTCCCTAGAGAGCCAGAGCCTATGGGCACAGCTCACCTCCGAGGCTCTACTGAGTGGTGCAGCTCCAGGACATTAAGGACGAGGGAACGAAGGCAGTGAGGGAGGGAGACCGGGGAGAGCGAATGCAAGAGGGGTGCTCAGCTTTGTGACAAGTGCCCCTTCTGAGCGAGATGGGATCAAGGTTGCTAATCAGCTGATTTAAGGTGAAGAAATTACTCTGGATTATCCTTGGTGGGACCAACATAATCACACGTGTCCTTAAAAACAGAAGCGGAAGGTAGAAGAGAAGGTTGGAGTGATGGAATGTGAGTGGCTGGCTGTGGAGGAGGAGGAAGGGGCCGCAAGCCGAGGCATGTGGGCTGCCTCTGGAAGCCAGAAAAGGTGAGGACACGGACTGTCCCCTGCAGCCCCCAGGAGGAACACCGCCCTGCCACACCGTCATTTTAGCCCAGTGAGACCTGTGTCAAACTTCAGACCTACAGAACTGTAAGCTGATGTGTTTGTGTAGTTTTCAGTCACTAAATTTGTGGTAATTGATTGCAGTAGCCACAGGAAGTGAGCAGAATGACCAGAGGAACAGATGACTGTCCCTGGAATCTGCATGGTTGAGAGGGTTGGGCTGCATGTGGTCAGAGTCTGGTTCAAAGCCTCTAAAGAATCGATCAGATTTGGATTCTTGAAGGTGGGTCTTCTCCGAGGTGCAGGCGCCTGTCCTGATAGCTTCCACATGTCGGCGGCCAGAGCTCTGCAGGACAACTTCCACCTCCCGGTCGGCAGCGTCCTGCTCTCTGTCCTTTTGTCCACCTCAGATTCCCCCACACTCAAGTGTCTTGGTCCTCCGCAGAGCTAAAAGCATTCAGGACACACTCTGTAGCTCTTTTATGGCCTTTCTTGGAATATTTATTGAGTGGCTACTTTGGGCAAGAATGACTCTTGGCACTGAGTACATAGGGATGAACGAAACAGGTATAGAGTCCATTCCCATAATGGGGGCTGGCAGGACATTCAATCTTATAAGTATAAATCCGCAAATCATGGTAGCTGTTATTATGAAAAAGGTCTAGAGGCCATTTGCAGAGTCACAGGAAGACATAAAGGAGAGCAGGGACTCAGGGCGGGCCTCTCTGAGAGGTGACATCTAAGCTCATACTTAAATGATGAGCAGGCGTGAGCCGCACAAAACCTGGGAGTCAGGAGCAGGTGCATTTCCTGGAACCCCGATGTGTTTCCTATCAACCGGCCAAACCCTTTGCTACTCTGCTTCAGGTACAAGGTTTTTCCTGCTCCAGCCTAAGCAATATCTACAAGATTCCCCCTCTGTCTTGTGTTAGAATCTTAGGGGAAATTCATCTGAGTGTTTTATTTTCCTTCTAACAGTTGTTTGAAGAGCACCGAATCTGGGATGATGGGGCATAGGGCACCCCCCCACCAAGCACCTCTCATGAATCTCTGCTGAAACTTGGGTTCCGCTTGGTCTGAAGAGAAACTCCACTTGGAGGAGCTGTGGAATAAGGGAGACCTGTCCTGGCCCAGGAGGCAGGGAGGCCTGGGCTGAACCTCAGCTCCCCCATGCATAAACCTCATGGTCACCTTGGGCAAATGGCCTTCCTCTTTGAATGAGCCTCCCAGCCTGTGAAATGGAGGCCAAGATGCCTCCCTCATGGACAGGTGTGCAGGTGCAAGGAGATGCTAGATCCCCAACTTCTGTTACGCTCAACATTCAAATATTTAATAATTATAATAATATACTATGATATGACACTATTCAACTAAGTATAAACACTATGTTAGTTCATTTTAAATGATATGGCAAGATGCACCCATAATGACAGGTGAGTGAGTGTGTGCATGTGTGTGTGTACATATGTGTGAGTATGAGATTCGAAACAAGAAACACACCAGCAAGGGTGGTGCGTGTCCCCTGAGAGAGGATCACTCACAGCCAGCATGAAGAGTCAAATGCTGAGCACAGTGTGCTGGAATCATTTTTCTTACAGGACAAGGTCAGTGTTCTATTAACAGGAGGAACAACATTTTCTCGGCTGGGCAAAAGGATTCCTTGCGATGATATGGCACGTGTGGGCATCACATAAACCCACGGGGACCTCAGCCATGGAGGGAATCAGAACGGGGACCTCAGGCTCTGCTTTCTCCTCACTCCTGAGACCAGAGTCCATACCTTCTGCTTTGGTTGCTTATTTTATTTTTAGGTAAGTGTTTTATTCTAGAATTGTTTTAGGTTTACAGAAAAGTAGCAAGACTATCACAAAGAGTTCCCGTATACCCCACACTCAATTTCCCCTGTGCACGCCCAGTGCCTTGTAACTCATCAGGGCTGGAGCGGGTGGGAGACTACACCAGCACCCAGCTCAAGCACGGTGACAAAACGGAAGGACCCATGGGAGAAAAATGGAGTCACCAAGGTGGGGGATAGAAGCTGGAAAGAAACAAGGGTGGAGGAGAAGAGACAGAGAAGGCCCCCCTCTGGGTGCAAGGGGCAGTGACCGATGCCAAATTCCCTAAATATTAAGCAACACCCCCACCCCCACAGGTGATTAAAAACCCATTTGGAACAGAATAGGAGGGACTTTACGATACCTGAGCATATTTCTTATTGTTTCCAGAGCAGGTGACATAGGACATACCTATCGCCAAACAGGAGGAGCTACCAGACAGATGAGGTCAAAGTGCATTAGAAAAAGAGCCATTTTTAATGCTAAAAGCTCAGAGGAAGGTAATATCCACGTTCAATTTGTAATAAGTCACTTTTCGCAGTCCTGATTTGGGTGTGGCTCTGCCGTAGGGGCGTGCAAATCTTCAGAGGCAGCAAGCTTGGCCGTTTGAACGGTTTCTTCCTAGACTCTCAGGACAAGTATGTCGATGTGATGTTTTTACTTAAAATTATGTGTAGTTTTAATGTATCGTATGGATCTTAGGATTCCTCTCCTGAACCACAGCAGACCTGGAGAGGGGGTGTGAGGGATTCCAGGTGGCTTTGGAGAGGGAACTTGTCGCCTGAGTTACGTTTGGCAGATGAGCCGGTGGCGGACGTGAGAGCAAGTGCTTGCTGGCTGCCATCTCTTGAATTATCCTGGCCCGAGCTCCTCCTGTTTCTCCTGGAATTGCTATGGAAACCCAGACTGAGTTGTCTCTCTGAGCTGGGCCTTTGCCGGGTGTTTTTCCTCCTGGTATCGAAGCGTACAAATCATTCTTTCCTGTGTGCAGAGCAGGTGATTCTCCAAGGCCCTGTCTGAGCAGGTGACTGACAAGTTGTCTGACAAGTCAATTTGGTCAGACAATTGCCTGGGCCGATTTTTCCATTGCACTGAGCTCCTTGTTTTGGCTCCTGGTAAACTGGGTTTGAGCCGGGGCTGGGAGCTGGAGGGTGGGGGTCAGAAAGGCAGAAAGAGGGTTCCAAGTGGGTCTCTGCTTGTCCATGAGGGGCTGGCAGGAGAAGGTAAGAATCCAAAGCCTCTGGGTCTGCAGCGGGGAGTTCAAGGTATGCAGAGATGAGGTGATGGTATCACTCGCACTTTATAGATGAACACACTGAGTTCAGGGGTTGAGCTACTTTACCCAAAGCCACGCGACTTAAGTGGCAGAACCTAGACTCTACTTGAGGGCTTGGCGATGAGCAGTGTTCTTTTTGCTGCTTTATTTGAGGGAGAACCGAGAGCAGCCTTTGCCCGATTTTTCATGTTTTTGCCTTCTTGTGACGGGGAGGGAGAAGTGGCTAATGATTTTAGGTCTGTGGTGGATGTTGCCCAAAGAACTGAACATGATTTATTTTCCAGAGAACTCATGATAAATCTGCACTTGACCTTGGACTTGGGGCAGTCCCCGAGATGCCGCTTCTGCAGAGGCCCCTCCACATCTTCATCTGACCGATGGAAGCTTCACCCTGGAAAGGCACAGCTGAGGCGAAGAAGAGAAAGCATGGTTCTTGAGGCCAGAGACCTGGGTTTTTATCTGAATTCTGGTTCTGACTAGTTGTGTGACCTTGTGTAAGTCACTTGCCCTCTCCGAGCTTCAGCTGTCCTACCTGCGTAATGCAAAGGATAACTATTGCTTGGCCTACTTACCAGGGGTGCTGCGAGGATTTGATAAGATTGGAAACATGGGCGTGCTCTGTAAGCCCATAAGAGCTACCCGAGTGTCTATGTGAGAGCCACGTGCTCTGACAGTCCTGAGCCCAGGCCCAGAAGGCAAGGCTGCCCTTCCACCGCCAGGGGTTTGGGGTCGGGAAGGTGGTGACGGCTGAGGGTTTGCAGGCGTTCAGTGGCTGTGCTGGTGATTTTTTCCTTTAAGGAGGCCTCGCGTCTACGAGGCCAGCCAAGGATAGGGAAAGGATGCGCGCTGTCTGTGCTTGCGCTTGGTGCTGTCTCATCACACCTGCTTGCTCCTGCCCTCACGTCTGCCGAGCAGCAGGGGACAGGGACAGCTGTGCGCACAGAGGGCCCATCAGGGTGTGGTTGCGAAGAGAGGCAGTGGCCGTGCATGCTGGGCTGGAGCTGAAAGGCACCTTGACTTCTTCCCCTGCCACGGCCAAGGTCGTCTGTTTGCGAAGTCAGGTAGTGCTTCAGTTGGTGGCTGCTCGGGGAGCAGAGCTGAGGGATAATGAACACGGCCGAGTCGGGAAACAAACAGTCATGTCTCCATTCACCGTGGACAGAAGTGGGAGCCACGGATGTAGCTCAGGGAGCCTTTACCTTCCCCTGCCTACCCCCACCCCAGGGAGCCCTTTTCTTCTTGGACAGCAGCCCCGTGAGACCCTCCTCTCCCACAGTAGGGGCCATCAGCCAGCAGCAGGCTTGGCCAGATGACCAAGGTGCCAGGATCAAGCCTCATTTGAGGTCGGAGGTGTCCCACAGTCTCAGCCGCCCCCTCTGGGCTCAGCCTTGGGTCCTGCCGTCAGCTCCTGTTACCTGGGTTCTAGAGCAGAGTTATGCCGACCAGGCCTTGGCCCCCATGAAGGGCCCCGGCCCTTCCCTCCATCCCCACAACTGCCCTGTGTTCCCATTTCAGTCCCAGCCTTACTTCTTTCAGTTGGTACAGGGACCTGTGTCCCTCTGTGTCCTTGCTGACTGCCTTCTCAGGGGCAGCGGCCCATCCCAGATGCCTGTAGGCTCAGGACGGGCAGCCAAGTCATGTGTGCTGAGGGTCTCTTTTGCTCCTGGTCCTTGAAATCTCAGAACAAACCAAGGAAGTGGATTCTAATTATTCCCATTTTACAGAAGAGGAAACTGAGGCTCAGAAATGCTAAGGGACTTGCCCGAAGTAACATGGATGGTGCAGACAAGATCCCAACCCACATTCACAGGGCTCCAACTGCTATGCTGGGTCTCGGTGCAGTCACCAAGCTGCCTGACACCCCGTGGGCAGTGGGGTGTGTTTCCTGTCAGGGAATCTCCCATGGGCGCTGTCTCACTGAGATCCGGACGCTCAGGGCACGACAGCATTCACCACGTGGTTCTATTTCCACCCAGTTCTGTGGCAAAGTTTCAGATGTTCCTTACGGAAGCGTAACCTTGAATCTTTTCCTCTGCCCCGCTCAACAGTTCTGCGTGTTGCCTAGTGTGAAAGTAAGGCTCGGAGACAATAGCGTTTGGGAAAAAATAGAAATCTTGCTTGTAAAGAAGCTCAAGGGAGTCCGACTTCATAAGGACTCTGGTTGTCAAATAAAACACAACAGGAATTTAAAGCAAAAAAATACATGGGCAAACCTGCCAAGGTCACTGAGTTTATTGTGAGTCCATCCATGGTGGAAATAGCAATTTTCTCACATATTACAACATCCATAAAGGTCGTGACAAATCTTTCGATATCAGCATC
>CAUYSK010037711.1:0-13621 GCA_963575035.1 Avahi laniger
GAAAAAATTAGCCGGGCATGATGGCACATGCCTGTAGTCCCAGCTACTCGGGAGGCTGAGGCAGAAGGATTGCTTGAGCCCAGGAGTTTGAGGTTGCTGTGAGCTAGGCTGACGCCACGGCACTCACTCTAGCCCGGGCAACAAAGCGAGACTCTGTCTCAACAACAACAACAACAAAAAAAAGCTAGCTGTTCATGTAAATTAATCTCTGGTTGGTAAAATGAGGCTTACAGGGGTTTTTTTGTTTTTTGCTTGTTGAGTTTTTTAAGGCTGAGATTTATTCTTGGTCCTTGACCTATTCATGGACCAGTCTGGTGCCCTTCACCTTCCTACAACTTCTGAAAGATTGTGATCCTTGGTTTCTATCAACCCAAATCTTGGCCAGATTTTATTTACTAGCATTAAAAATACATCTAAAGTCTAACATGAATTCAGGACTAATTTACCCAAATCATACGATTCCCCCCAAAATACATGCCCTGTAAACACCATGTGTTTTGTTTGTTGAATTATTGATTTTAAGTAGCCCTCAAAGGAAAGACACCTGTTTACCACTCATGAGAAGCTCCTATTACAACGTGAGCATCTCAAAGTAGGCTGCATCAGACAATGTCACTTGACGTCCTGGAATTCCCCAAAAAAGGAGTGCCAGGCTAAGCAAGGAAAGGCCACTCAGCCAGGTGCATTTAGCCATCCATATAATATATTCTTACTCCAGTAGAAGTGGCCTTCGAGGAAGTTACACCACCTACTTGACATGTCTTTTTATATTGTGTGTTACAGGGGATTTTTTTTTCTTGACCTGATTTTGTAATCACTTTGCTTAACAAGTACCATATTTGGAAGTCTGGGGGTTTCTATTCCACAGCAGCTCCTGAAAATAGAGATGTTCTTCTTATTCAGATACAGCAAATGTCTAATTCCTACCTCTAAATAGTCTAGGTTAATTGCCTCACTTAATATCCTACAGCAGCAAATTCTACAGCCTAATTCAATGCTGCACTAGGAAAAAAAAAGTCCCTTTGTGTGAAATCGGGTCTCTAAGTTAGACTAAGGGGGCAAGGAAAGAGATGTTAGCTCTCACCTCTCCCCCAAATAAATGTTATCTTGATTAACAGTCCATGGGGGAAAAAGTAAGCACATCTCACTCTCCTCTTCATGAAGCCAATCCAACATGTACATATCATCCAGTAGAAGCTGGCTCTGAAAATCGTGTACAGAGAAGCTTGTATCTCTGTATATAAATCACATCTCTTCCCTGTGACAAGTCGTGTCCAGGCAAAGCTTATTACAAATTCAGTTTGAAATCTCGAGAAGGAAGAGGAAAAAAATAACAACAGCTTTATGGAGCTATACTCAGGAAATGACTTGAACTCATCCCAATTTTAAAGTTCCATTCTATATAGCAAACAGCTAAAGCCCCATTTTCTGGGGGAGCTGCCCTTACAGGGAAGGTGTGGCAGAGCCATCTGCTGCTTTCTAGTGACGGTTTTCAGCCTTGTTTTTCTGATCCAGCCATGAAATTGCACTAATCACAGAAACAGACTGTTTGGCCAGGAAGCAGTATATGCCAGATACAAGTGAATTTAAGCCCACATGTATTGAAGCTGCAAGCTTAGTTTGCAATTTATGTGCAAGTGGTTTTGTATTTATTGATCTGGACTGAGTGCAGGTCCTATAGGGGAAATATGACAGATTTCATCTGTCTGACAGCCAAGTCTAATTGTATTTTCAGTCCAAAATGACCAAAGACAAAAGTGCACATGTTGAGAGGCTTCACTCTGGTGCCATATGGAGTATTAGATACAGGGCCGTGGTCACTGTAAGTGTTCATTTTAATAACTAGACACAGACTGCATCCTGAGCAGCTAAAGCAAGAGAGGTGAGAGTTTTTAATTCAGATCTGAATTAATAGACCATCTGATTCTGCCTGAATGTGGGTGGGCCATTTTAAAGAGTGCCTTTGATAGACATGATTGGGGGGACTTTAAAAGATGTGTCAGATATTATCGATTCATCTGGACCATGAAACTTCCAAGCCAAAAGTCAAATACTTCCCGCAATGGTTGTCACTAAAATTATATCTGGTATTTCTGGGAAGGCCTGGCATCTTAAAAATCAAAAAGCATCTTCTGTAACCTTACTTTGTAGTTGTGGAGACTAATTGTGCCTGTGAGAATAGTTACCTATGATTTCTCCCTTCTCTCTCTCTCTCTCATGTGTGTACATGTGTGTGTCTGTCTTTCTCTCTCTCTCCCTCACACACACACACACACATACACACACACACACTCACACAGGGAGGCTCATTGTCACAGAAAATTACACAGACACTTCATTAGAAGCCATTATGTAACTAAAGAGACTGTCAACTATGAAACATACCTCAAAGAATATCACCTAATATCCAGAGATCCAGAGGTTGGGTTCTAACAGAGGGCCATTCAGGATTCCAGATTCTTTTTACGAGTGCTATTTGACACTGTAGCTCCCTTCTCCTTCTGGGCTTTGGTGATCCGACACCCATGCAAACTCCCCTTCCTCTCTGCTCACTCTTTCCTTGCCTGTGGCAGCAGGTACCCTTCCCCTACCTGTGCACGTGGCGTAAAGGACCACTGACTGACTGTTTAGTATGAACAAGTTACTTAACTTCTCTGCTTCTGTGTCTCTCATCTTTAAAAATGGTACTAACACTATGCCATTCTAAAGGGACAATATGGAGGGCTGTTATAAGGGTTAAATTAGTTAACATATATTAAAAAGTGAAATGTATTCTAACACCTAGTCAGAGCAGGTGCTTGGAGAATGATAGTTTCCCTTCCCTCCTCCCTGCTATCTTTAGACTGTCTCAAAGAACCTTTTATATTCATTGCTTCAGCTCCCACCTCATCTCCATCTTCCAGAGGCACATCTGCAACCCCAGCTCCTCATCTATTATTCATTCTATTAACCTGTGATCTGTTAATCTATCATCATCCCATGCTTTCCTAAATCCCAGGGCTTGACTCCTCTACTGACGCCCCAGGTTCAGTACCAACAGGACAAAGCTCACTATTCATTCTGTCTGCGCCCCCACCACCCTGTCCTGCCCACTCTCACCACCCCCCTTCCAATCTTCCTCTCTTACCGAATTGATCACTATTCTCTCACTCTGCCAGTCTCAAAAGCTTTGGGTCATTACCGATGGAGCTTTTCTGTGTCCCTCACAACCAACTGGTCACCAGAGATGCCGCCACATCTCACAGCCTTTCAGACCCATCCCTTCCTCTCAGTTCCCAGTGCTACCCCGGCCCAGGCATAGTTCAGGATTGCCACACCTGCCCCAGCTATGCCTTTGCCACGAGTTCGCCCCAGGGCACTCTAAGTGGTGGCAGTTTGGACCTACAAGACCAGGTCTTGCCTACTCTATTAGTTTCCTATTGCTGTAGAATAAACAACCATGATAACATAATAAATGTGCGTTTATTATGTTATTTAATATCTTATGCTTTAGTTAGTGGTTATTTATGATCTCATAGTTCTGGAGGTCAGAAGTCCAAAATGCATCTCACAGAGCCCAAATCAAGATGTTGTTGGCAGAGTTGTGCTCCTTCCAGAGGCTCTAGAGGAGAATCTGTTTCTGGCTTCCCAGCTTCAGCTTCTAGAAGCCACCTGCATCCCATGGCTTATGGCCTCTTCCCTCTATCTTCAAAGCCAGCATTGTAGCATCTTCCAATCTTTCTCTCTCTCTCTGTCTCTCTCTCTGTCTCTCTCTCTCTCTCTCTATCTCTTTGACACTCCTGTCACCCTCTTACACTTGTAAGTTGTAAGGACCCTTGTGCTTACATTGGGCCTCACTCAGGTAATCTAGGATTATCTCCTTATCTCAAAATCCTTAACCTTAATTGCTTCTGCAAAGTCCCTTTTGCTATGTAAGGAACAAATTCACAGGTTTCAGGGATTGGGATGTAGAAATCTTTGGGGAGGACATTATTCTGCCCACTGTACTTACTTTATCAGTGTTATTTTATAAAATTATCCTCTACTTTTCCATGGGAACCAGTCCCACTGGTGTTCTTACAAATCCTCAAATAAACCACGGTTACCTCTCCCACAGGACCTTTGTACATACTGGTCCTTCTGCCTTCACCTAACTTACTCTTAAGCATCTTTCAAGCCAGGGCAAATGTTCCTGGCAAATACCCACACAGTATCATATACATTTTCTCTCTTATCACATACTGTAGTTTTCAGTAGTATACATATTTTTGTGATTACTTGATTAATGTCTATCTCCCCACTAGACTACAAGCTCTGTAAGGACAGAGACAATTTCTGATTTTGCTCAGTTTTGTTCCAGAGCCTGGAACAGAGAGAACATAGTAAGTTTTTGATGAGTATTTGTTGAATGACTAAATCAGACCATTTATCCAATATCCATCAGGATATCAGCAGTAACTGACCACCCACCCACCTACCACCATACACACACATACACACACACACACACACACACACGTCAGAAAAATAACAAACATGAACCACAATCTTCCCTATCTCATCTAATTCTCATAACAAACTTCTGAGGTGGCTACTATCACAAGCCCCATTTTATAGATAGAACTGAAAAGAGGAGAGGGTGAAGAAGTAGCCAAGAAGGCAGATCTAGCAGGTAATTGAATCTATAGTCTATCTCAAGTGGGATTGCTTCCAAAGGCCACACCGATGCCCTGGGATTGCTTTCATATGAGCACCAGTTGTAGGACATGGGTGAGGGCACTACACCTGTGCACACACTCATGGGCTGTCGTGCACGCACACACAGACACACCCCTAATCTCCCTGTCAATCGTGTGGGCAGATTGGAGGACATTCACAGAAGACTCCCAAACTGAGGCAGGCATGTCAAATGAAGTTCCATGAACATGATCTGGGTCATAGCCCCCGGCCCTCACCACACAGGTAGTCAACTGGGGAAGGTGAGGACTTTGGAAGCTGTGGGCATGCCAGAATATTCATGAATGCCCCCAAAGAGTGAACTGTAAACCCCAAAAAAGGTGAAAGAAGAGGCTAAGGCATAACAGATTCCTGCTGGCCTCCCTCTGAGAGGAGAAGAGAACCTGGCAGAGGACAGAAACTTTGCTAGCTACCGTCTGCTTAACAAGAACGTGGCGCTTGGGACTTAGTCATCTCCCTCACCCCTGTGACCAAGGCAAAGAATAGTTAGTGGCGGAGTTTTGTGGGACTGAGCCCTAGACCTGTGAGGGCTATGCTAACTCGGGAACTTACTGTCAGAATTGAATTGATCTCGGACACCCAGTTGGTGTCAGAGAATTGGAGAATTGCATGGTGTAGGAAAAGACAGCAGGTATTTTGTGTCAGAGAGAATCAGAGAGATGGAATAAAATGAGAGCTGGAATGCAATTACATTCTAGACTGGGAGAATTTGTGTCCACACAAGTAACAGGAAGTATTACCTTCAAGGAGTCCTGCTGATGAGGTGGGCAGGGTAGGTCCTTGAATGCCAGCTCAGGAATTTGGATATTTTCTTATAGTTTAGGTTTAGTAGTTATTATAGATTTTTCAGCAGGAAATAGCTTGGAAATTTTTCTCTTATCACAAAGGAAAATTCTATTTCTGGCAAAGAAGTAGCAACAGCAAACTTATAAAATATGTTTACACACCAAGTAAGAAATCAATTGTTGGCCGGGCGCGGTGGCTCACGCCTGTAATCCTAGCACTCTGGGAGGCCAAGGCAGGTGGATGGTTTGAGCTTAGGAGTTCGAGACCAGCCTGAGCAAGAACAAGACCCCGTCTCTACTAAAATAGAGAAAAATTAATCGGACAACTAAAAATATATAGAAAAAATTAGCTGGGCATGGTGGTGCATGCCTGTAGTCCCAGCTACTTGGGAGGCTGAGGCAGAAGGATCACTTGAGCCCAGGAGTTTGAGGTTGCCGTGAGCTAAGCTGACGCCACGGCACTCTAGCCTGGGCAACAAAGCAAGACTTTGTCTCAAAAAAAAGAAATCAATTGTTTCTTTTTTTAATCACACACATCAATATCATTAAACAGCATTACTGTATAAAACTGTTTATAACTTATATTTGACTTTATTGAATTTTTACCAGATAGCCAAAGATAGTCAAAATTCTCATGCTATAGTCAAGCATAACTTTAACAAACAATTTTAAATTAAAGCACTAAAACTCAAGGACCGTTTATGAATATGTTAGCTTTTCTTTCCAGAGCCATTGGCTGATTTTAGCCAAAACATATCAATTTTCACAAAAAAAAAAAAAATAGTACCTAGAACACCCTCCTGTAACTGGGATTACTGTCAACTCATTTGAAATAAATTCTATGTTCTGCCTCTAATGGTTCTTTTCACAGGTTTAAAAGACGCATTGGAGTTTTGCACCGTTGGACATCCAATTTATGTGGTTATGAAGAGCGGCTAAGCAGTTTATCTTCTATCCATTTTAACTATCAAAATTGAATTCTAACGAAACCCTTACACTGTTAGTATTATACTATTCCATACTGCCTGTTGCCCCGGGGAAAATGGGCCAAATTTAGAGCCAGCTTTATTAAATGGGACTGTAAACAAACTATTAATGCTATGTATAAAGCCCTACAAATAAAGTCAGGCTTTGGGGGCAAAAAACTGATAAAACACGTGACCTGAAACCAACGTGCCTAGACAGGGGTATACTCCAAAAGGTTCAAAACATCAGAGTGGGCCGGGCGCGGTGGCTCACACCTGTAATCCTAGCACTCTGGGAGGCCGAAGAGGGTGCATTGTTTGAGCTCAGGAGTTCGAGACCAGCCTGAGCAAGAGCAAGACCCTGTCTCTACTAAAAAGTAGAAATAAATTAGCTGGACATCCAAAAATATATATAGAAAAAATTAGCCAAGCATGGTGGTGCATGCCTGTAGTACCAGCTACTCGGGAGGCTGAGGCAGGAGGATCGCTTGGGCCTAGGAGTTTGAGGTTGCTGTGAGCTGGGCTGACGCCACAGCACTCTAGCCCGGGCAACACAGAGAGACTCTGTCTCAAAAAAAAAAAAAACATCAGAGTGAACAAGTAAGAAAGGCCTCTCCTGAAACAGGTTCATGAATCTATGTCATACTAAACAAGGACTTGTGTGAATTCAAAATTAATTCGCTTTTTTATTTTCTCTTGCTGCAGTGCCACAAGCAACTTTTTTTTCAGTTTCTAAAAGAAGCAAGGTTGGTGGTGGTCGTCACCATGAACATCCAATGAGTGATTCTTTCTTGCTCAAGTGGAACCTGTGAGAAATGCTGCCAATAACTTGGTTTATTTCTTATCTCCAGTTCTCGGCAGACAACATATTCGTCTATATTTTTACAAAGTCTCATAAAGTCTTCAGTTGGTGTACAAATAATAACACAATGTGATTCCATTTGGTCTCCGTCCTCGGGGGTTTGGGAGAAGAAGGAAAGCTCGGTCTTCTTGATCAACGTTGTAGACCATGACTTCCACAGCCTGCTGGGAAGTCCTGGAAGAGGGTAGAGGAAGGACGATGTACACAGTTGTAAAACCTTAGACACATCTCCAAAGCAGCAGGTAGCATTTAGCCAGATGACTCCGATTGACATTCCACATTTCACGGCTATTTGGGGGAACTGGGTGTTCAGCTGCGTTCACCTGCTGTGTCTGAGGGGCAGTGCGGTGCAGTGGGAACAGGCACAACGGTCCTGTATGTTTGGATCTCTCTCCCTTTCTCTTTTTAACCTCACTTCACTCATCTGTGAAAATGAAGGAATATCTTTCAGGATTATTTCGAGGTTTAATTAAAATACTACAAGAAAAATGCCTACCACAGCACTGCATACAGTAGGTTCTCAGCAAATGTCATCTCCTAACATCCTTTAATTTCCCCATGAAAAGGATCTCATGGAAGGGTGATCCTCTGCACTCCCCTCACTATAAGTACAGGAATTACAATCACACTTAATAGACCCTGGACCTTGATTTTTGACATAAATGCAATCCCAATTGAGGCCAGACCAGCAGTCCACAAAAAGATGTATCTGCAGGACAAAGCATCAGCCTCTACATATCAGGATCCAGCGTAAATCTACAAAGTGGCCAGAAAATATTCTCTCAAAGAATAAAAACCGGGCCCTATTACTTTATGACCATGTAGTAGGGTCAACCATGAATTAACGAGATTCCATCGAGAGCTTTGCAAAGCTCTCCTTTGCTGTCAGGTAGCAGGCAGGAAGCGCTCGCAGGGGCGTTCTTCCTCAACCCCCACGAATCCCTTATATAACCCAACTCCCCCACAAAGGCCCCCTCTCTGCCCCGGAGCCCGCCTCACTATGGCCTTTTATCTGGCCCACTAAAAAACCAACACTTGTTCATGCCACATGAGGACAATATCGCCTGCTTTCTCCTCAATTCTAAGGCTTAGAAGGAACATACTTCCTGCAGCCTCCTAAACCCCTAGCTCTGAACACCTTCCTATTCTCCAATCACACTTTTTTCCCAGCATTACTTCTATTTCAGTATTTTTCCCTTCTCACATGAAGAAAAGCATTCATTCTGAGGCACATTTTCGAAACAATAAACAGCTTACTTCTTTGTGGAAAAATAGGCAATTTCCAAGTAACCCTTGGAAGCATCTAAATAACCCATACATATTTACGGCTGAGTGACTCTTTGGATTGAAGAAACTTTAAGCCTGTATTTGCAAAGATTTCCATTAACATCTTTGAGCAACCTCTCATCTCATCTCATTTTAAAACAAATGGCTCACTCAACAGAAGAGAATATGGTTTGTTTGTTGTGGGTTTTTTTTCCTCCTCCCTCAGCATGGCTTCCTAAGCAGAGAGTTGATGTGTGCACAGAGGCTCCAATGGCGAATGTTCCCCCAAAGGTCTTGGGGTGCTGGGAGTGAGGGCAGAATTCTCTGCTGTGTCCAAGGTCAGCCTTTTTCTCTCATTTTAAATGAACCTGCATTTCACCTTACTCCTACTTTTTCTTTCTTGCAAGAATAACTCCCCGAGGAAAAGGAAAAAGGCTCTCATCTTCCTACCACCCCCACACTGCAGCAGGAACGCACTGTTTTTAAAGGATTTTTTCCTCAGGAGAAAATGCCATAAGCTATATTTATCTCTAACTAATCCATTGCTCTCTCTACTCCCAGATTAAGGAATTAATGACTGCTACAGCTGCTGTCCTTAGCACATTAATTACTGTAAATTGTCTGTAGCCTCAAAAAAAAAAAAATCCACTTACCAACAACGGTAAAAGGGCAAAGTTCTATGCAAAGCATTAGGTACCTAACCTAAATAATAAATCAGTGTAGCATCAAGCCCGAGAAGATATATACAAGCTTGGGCATTGGGTTTCCACCCACAGGCTTAAGCACAGAGGGAAAAGCATGGCCGGGCGAGAGTGGGCGAGAGAGGGGAAAATACATTGTATAGATACATCCCTTTCCTCAAGGCCCAGAACAGATCAAGTATTAAGAAAAACTACTCTCAAATTCATAAAAGCCTGCATCATTGCAAGCCCTCTTAGGTCATTTTTCAGTACATCACTGTTTTTACATTTGCTAAGATCCTTGCAGACAGGATATAGTAAATTATAAGAATGACTCTTTCACCCTGACTCCCTGGTTGCCTTGTATCCCACACTCCAGGGACACCCAGACCCGATTCCAACAGCCCACGCTCTTCCCTTCTCAAAATCCTTTCATATTCCATTTTCTCTCTGTGATGCTTTTTTAAATTTATTGTTTTTACATGTGAAGTCTTTGAAATCCAGTGTTTTTTTTTATTTCAATAGATTTAAGAGGTACAAGTGTTTTTGTTACATGAATGAAGAATAAGATGCTGAAGGATAGGCAGGTTTTTATCCCTTCCCCCTTCTTAGTTTCCAATGTACATTACACCACTTTATGATCATATATACCCATTGCTTAGCTCCCACTTATAAGTGAGAATGTGTGTTTGTCTGTCCTTTCCAGTCCAATAAAGTTTCACTAATTCTTAGCCCCGACTCGATGCCGCCTCCTCCTGGAAGCTGTTAGAGCTCTCAAGCCTTTCCTACATGCTCTTGCGGCACTCTCGTCTCCAGCCCGGGCAACACAGTGAGACTCTTTCTCAAAAAAAAAAAAAAAGGATGCAGAAGGCCTCACAGGCACCCAAGAACGTGAGCTTCACAGGAGTGGGAACATAACAGCCATAAGAAATTGAGACCCATCTTTCCATCTCCCCTCAGAGGCCCTAAGGTCACAACATTGTGGCTGCCATCTGCACATCACACCGTCATCCTCCTTCTCTCTCTCCTAGCCAGCTTCCCCTTCTTCAGGTCAGTCCACAAGGCCATCCCCCCATGCTATATTACCTGGTTTTCAAGGTCACTTTGCATCTTCTTCCACCTCTAGTGCTAACAGTGTGATATCTCAGCTTTCCAATTCCAAGTTCCTGAAGGATGACTATGACTGGTCCCTCTCATCTTGTTTTCTGGCCAGCCCGAGGATAAGTGCCCTTGATTTACATCTGATCAGCTTTACGCAAGAAGGGTTGGGTGTCATGGTACAGAACATAGCCACACTCACTCAGTAGAGATTTGGGGCACAGTCATAAATAGTAGGAACCTCTGGGACATCCCTGCTATACTGTGTCTCCTAGCAGGTAACCAAGCAATTTTATTGTTACATGCTCATTCCCTAGCAAAGGGTCAAGCACAGGGGAATGTGCTAAGTAATGACTAAACCAACATTTTTCAGAACCCCTTATCTAGAAGACCCACTGGGAGATCCTTTTTTCAAGTCAGACTAGGCAGGATAAGCAAGTTCTTGATCCCCATATAACAAGAAGATAGTTATTGTTCCTTAAAGGGAGTTGCCCAGATAATAAATGTTTTCTGACTCTTCACTTGGATTCCAATCTACCACTTAGCTGATAACAGCTCCTAGCAGCTTTAACCAAAACAGCAATAATCTTTTGTAGCTTCAGCCTGCCTGTTTGACCTCTCCTTAAAATAATTGCTGAATTGGGCTTTGAAAGTCTAGAAGGAAATCAGATAAAAAGTATAAACAGGATTAATGCAATATTTTAGCATCAGTGTAATAACAACTGCTCCAAGATCTCTCCCAATTTGAAATCCACCTCTAGACTCAGCAGATTTATTATCCACAGAGTCCATGGGGCGCTGAGCATGGCTTCTGACTTAGGGCAGACATGAAAGGCTCTATCTTAAGTCAGGTCTTTGTAGTAAAATCCAGGTTTTCACTCACTTTGAGATATCTCTCTCTCCCTCTCTCTCTCTCTCTCTCTCTCTCTCTCTCTCTCTGTCTCTCCCCCTCCCCCATCCCCCTCCATTATTTGACTTCCAATACTCAAGTTCAATCATCTATTTATTCCCAACACTTCTTTGCAACCAGTACTCTCCCGGGGTACTGAAAGGAAGGAAGGGAGGAGGAATGAGACTGCTGAACTCCCAGAAAGCATTTATGGGTGAATATATTCATTTGTTAACAAAAATACTTAGAAGTCTGTGGTCCCAAAGGGACCAAAAATAGACTCTAGAGGCACTAAAGATGATATTCTGCAGTTCTCCAGTGTTGGGCATCCACCAGCCATGCTCCCTTTGCCTGTCAGACTCCACCACTGAAGACTGCACAACAGCAGATCATTCTGCACTCGGCTGGCATAAGCATCACCCAGAGGGCTTGATGAACATACATATTCCTGAAGCCCACCCTACTGATCGAATCAGAATCTCCAAGGCGAGACCTGGGAGTCAGTTTTTAATGAGCTCTAGCGTGATCCTTACCAACAGGTAAGTTTGGAAACACTGTTCTGCATTATCTCAGTTGGCTCTTCCCAAAGCATGTTTCATTAATGTAGGGATTTTTCATCCCGGGTGCACAGTGGAGTCACCTGGGGAGCTTTTTACACAAGCCGATGCCCACCTGCACTACCATTTTTATTCAAATCTTCAGTCATGGATGAGGGCCACTGGTGAAACACCAGCTCTGCCAAGAAACCCATGACAAACCCAGGGTTCTCGCATAGAGTAAGTGTAGAAGGTGCTGGTCTTTAAGCCTCCCTTCTGGATTCCCAGTACAAATTGTTATATTGAAGACTCTGGAAGTCCTACAACAAAGACTCAAATTTAATTTTATTTAAATTTGTGCTCTAAATTTAATTGCCCTCAAAGAGAACTTATTTTGTGCATTTGCTTGTTTGGTGACTGGATGGTTGGTTTTTACATAATACAAATGAGAATCCTGTACAGTAGGAATATACTTGAATAAAGCCTGTTGCCTTGCTTGCTGAGTGAAAAACCAGTCTGGATGTTCCGATTCAGTTTGCGTGGCAACTCCTGTATTCTGCATCCATTTAGCTCCTCGTTTCTATTTCTATTTACAGTGCACTGTTTATTTCATTCCTATCTCTGATTGTGTATAGGCACTGACTCATCAAACTTGGCTGTCGGTTCTCCCCCAAAGACCTTGGCTAAGACAAACTTTCTCACCCCTCGCCCTTTTCCCTTCATTCAACCTGCCTTACGGCAGCCTGGAAGAACTAGCCCTGCCCAAATGCAATGCTTTATCCCTAAGTTGTATGCAAACATATCATATCCACAGTTTTTAATACCATAATTTCCAGGTTATCAACTCCAAACAGGAGAGGGATGGAAAATGGGAAAGTAGAGTTCATGCGTGCCCTGGAGCTGGCCCATGGTGGGGTCTCTATTGAAGGGAAATTAACACAGGAAGGAGGAGCAACCACACGCTCC
Source organism: Avahi laniger (assembly GCA_963575035.1). NCBI lineage: Eukaryota > Metazoa > Chordata > Mammalia > Primates > Indriidae > Avahi > Avahi laniger. The sequence goes on from CAUYSK010037711.1 coordinate 12,764, forward strand.
CCCAGCCTGGCCAATTTCTTGAAGAGGAGAAAAAGCAAGATATTAAAATACTTGAAGAAAACAAAGTGGAAAATAATAAGCTCCCTGAAAAAAGGAGAAAAAGAAAAAAGAATTTTAAATTATTTGACATTAAATTTCTCTCCCACTTATGTAATAGATATCATCATTCTGACTGGTACTAACTCTATGGCAAGATTTCTCCACAGCAACAATGTTGACATTTCGAGCTGGATAATTGTTTGCTGTGGGTGCTCCGAGGCACTGTAGGATATTTAGCAGCATGATGGCTTCTACCTCCTAGATACCAATAACCTGCCCTTCCCCAACTGCCTGACTGCCCACCCAGTTGTGGCAATCAAAAATATCTCCAGGCATTGCCAAATGGCCCATAGGGGCAAATTGCCCCAGGTTAAGAACCACTGCTCTAAGGCATAATTTCTATATTCAAAATATTATGAAACCCAGACTCAGTGGGGGAAATAAAAAGTTAAAACACAAATCTTTTTTCTGGATTGTTTAACTTGAATCATATGGCAAAACATGGATAAATATTCTTCTAAAAAAAAATCCGAAGATTTTTCTTTCCTATAAAAATGTGTATCATACTCTTTTTTTTTTTTTTGAGACAGAGTCTCACTCTGTTGCCCTGGCTAGAGTGCTGTGGCATCAGCCCAGCTCACAGCAACCTCAAACTCCTGGGCTCAAGCGATCCTCCTACCTCAGCCTCCCGAGTAGCTGGGACTACAGGCATGCACCACCATGCCCAGCTAATTTTTTCTATATATTTTTAGCTGTCCAATTAATTTCTTTCTATTTTCGGTAGAGACGGGGTCTCGCTCTTGCTCAGGCTGGTCTCGA
>CAUYSK010037712.1:0-52783 GCA_963575035.1 Avahi laniger
AAAGGAAAGGAAAGGAAAGGAAAGGAAAGGAAAGGAAAGGAAAGGAAAGGAAAGGAAAGGAAAGGAAAGGAAAGGAAAGGAAAGGAAAGGAAAGGAAAGGGAAGGGAAGGGAAGGAAGAAAAGAAAAGAAAAGAAAAGAAAAGAAAGAAAAGAAAAGAAAAGAAAGAAAAGAAAAGAAAAGAAAAGAAAAGAAAAGAAAAGAAAAAAAAGAAAAAAGAAAAGAAAAGGCATGGGAGATATGAAAGGAGGAATTAGCAGGGAGGACATGTGGTTATATAATTACAGACATATGTTTGTCCTGATATCCTCTTCTGTCTTTTTTTCATGGGCATAGCCATTGCCTTTATAACTTTAGTTTTAAAGGCAGAAAATATCAGTGGTGTTTCCTGTTAATCTAGGCAAAATTATGAAGTGAATAAAGTATATGACCGGATCAGGACTTTATCTGTGGTAGACAGAGTAATGGTCTCCCCCAAGCTGTCTACTTCATAATCCCTGGAACCTGTGACTATATTACCTTCCTTGGAAAAAGGGACTTTGCAGATGTGATCAGAGTTGAGGACCTTGAGAATCGGAGCTTTTCCTGGATTACCTTGGCGAGCCCAACATAATCACAAGAGTGCCTACAAGGGAGATAGGAGGATGAGAGGCAGAGAAGGAGACGTGACGACAGAAGCAGAGGTTGGAGTACCGTGGATCCACAAGCCAAGTAAGGCGCGCAGCCTCTGGAAGCTGGAAAGGCAGGGAAAGGATTCTTTCCTTGATCCCACGGAAGAAACATAGTTCTGCAGACACCTTGATTTTATCCCCCTAAGACCCGATTTTGGACTGCTGACCTTTGGAAGTGGAAGGGAATAAATTCGTGTTGTTTTAAACTATTGTTCGTAGTACTTTGTTACACAGCAACAGGAAACTGAGGAGATGATTAAGAGGAACCTAGGCTCTTACTTCCTAAGGTCATATAAAAACAGGAAAGAGAATTGGAATTAGGTGGCAAAATAAGGAGGGACTGTCATTTGCCATTCTTGATCTTTTAAACTTAATAGAAATTGGGCATGGCGGCATGAGTACTTGGGAGGCTAAGGCAGGAGGATTGCTTGGGGCAGGAGTTCGAGACCAGTCTGGGTAACATAGTGAGACCCTGTCTCAAAAAAAAACCTTAATAGAAGTAACAGCTAAATTCTCTCTTAGAAAAAATAGAATGGCCCTATACTCATATAATGATTCCAAAATGTTTTGGAAAAGTTATGTTTTCCAAAAGTTATGTTTATCTGTGTGTAAAGAAAATTGGAAATTCTTTCTGGAAAGTGTCAAAGAATGAGAGTTATAAATGACAAAAGAGATGGTAAAAGAAATATTAATAGTAAATTTTAGAAATTCTATGTATTTCTAAATACATCTATTTAAAAGAACTATTGCATTTTAGCTGTTCTATGTATTTACTGTTTACATGATATTCCACATAGTTTATGAGAAAATGAATTCCTAGGAGAGCGAGAAAACAATTTATGGCAATAAATTCTCATAAACTTCAAGAAAGACTGTTTTTTTAAGTTTAATGAAAATTCTACATTACTATGCTGTAGTGCCATCCTCTAGGTCTTCTGAGTCTGTTTACTTTCATTAAAAAATAGCTTGATATAAGAGCTAATATCATTGCATATAGACACTCTCTCTTCACCAAAATTTTCCAGAAGCATTGCTATCTCTGTATTTCTTACTATAGCCCAGTTGGCACAGTATGAATGACTTCAATGCTTTTAACAGCCGTCAGAACTACAGTTAACCCTTGAACAATGTGGAAGTTAGGGATGCTGACCCCTCACACAGTAGAAAATCCACATGTAACTTTTGACTCCCCAAATATAACTATTAATACTAATAGCCTACTGTTGATTGGAAGCCTTACTGATAACATAAACAGTCAATCGACACATATTTTGTATGTTATATGTATAATATACTATATTTTTACAATAAAGTAAACTAGAAAAAAGAAAATTTTGTTACAAAAACTATAATGAAGAGATAATACATTTACAGTACTGTACTGTATCAATACTGTAAGTTTATGTCGTCTGTTTACAAGATGAATCGTCTGTCTGACATGATGGGCAACTGCAGCTACAGACCTCAATCTATGGTACCTATCCAGCAATTCAACTTCCTATAATGTGACTTTTCTCTGCTTCCTGGGACCACTACCAGCATTATTAGTGGAATTTCATAGGTGTTTCATAGCGAATTTCATAGGGTCCCGTGGTGTTAACCAAGGTTTATAGTATTGCACTAAACAACATGAAAAACACTTAAGAACCATGAGAGATCACTTTTTACTGAGATAGGCAATTTACTGGAAAGACGAACTGCTCACACAGAGATGATTAGTGTCACATAGTGTTTTAAGTGGATAATCCCAACACTTGAGCTCACTGCAGTAGTAACAGGAGGTTGCCAAAAAGTATTACAGTATGACAGTATGTTCTGTAGTTAACTTTATGCAGCTATGATTTAACACTGTATCATCACATTTGTTCATATTTCTCTTGAGTGTAAATGACACTCGTGTAAGGTCTGCATTTGTGTGAGTAAATTCTGACAAATTTTAACTTTTTACTATAGATTTGTGTATATTTTATGATAGTAAATGATAAAATAGACTAGTATCTACCTATATTTTGTTCATTCATGACATACCTTTTTCTTAATTTTTTTGATAATTTTAGACTATGTGGTTCATATATCAGTTCTCCTGAATTGTCATAAATCTCCAAAAAATTTTCCAATATATTTATTGAAAAAAATGTATGTATACGTGGACCTGCACTGTTCAAATCTATGTTGTTCAAGGGTTGACGATATATGGAATGATCACAGGTTCCATTTGTAAATTATTCTGCTTGCTTTTATCATCCAGATCCCAGAGTCCCCAAAATGTGGGGGAAAAAAGTGTCCCCAAAATGTATTCCTGGTTCTGGTGCACCACTGATAGTACAAACAGTAAATCAGAGGCTTTTAAATCCCTGTGCGATTTATCAAAGTCTGACAGTTGATAACCAAGGTGAGCGATCTAGAGTCGCATAATGTAGTTCTACAAGTTATATGAGGTGGGGGGAGCAGGAGAGTCTACACTCACAGTATTAATCAGAACCTCATTGTATTAATTAGGTACAATAAGCTGATTATGGCCTACTTCAATGCTCAAAATTCTTCAATGATTTGGTTTTTCTGGATTATGAGCATTCGGGATAGTTTTTATTAGAAATCAATAAACATAATGGTAAACTTAAATATAGGCTTTCTTTCCAGTCAGTTTTGGTAGAGCTGAAGTTCGCAATTATTTGAATCATCTGAAAAAACTGATGATTTTGGTAACTAATAATTAATCCCTTTGCTTCTCAAATATTTTTCCTAAAAAATTTTGCTTCCCCCACAAAATAGGAACAAAAGAAATACCTTTTCTCTACATTCCAACAAAACAAAACAAATTCTATAACCAGTTCCCTGGTTAGAGATACAGTGCATACTACAATTAGAATGTGACTACCACATATAAAGTGTGGCAATTGCCTTTTCTTTTGTGTGCAATTGTCTTAATCATGTGCCTGGGTGGAGACAAAAGACTTTAAATGGAAGGGATTGTGTAACCACCACCCACTTCTTCTCACACTTTGGTGAAAGCCTAAGCCTAAGTGGATATTTGGAATCCATTCTCCAAGTAGCAACTGGAACGTGTTAGCAGCCATTTTCACATTAACGGGGAAACTGTTACAGCCCCTGAGTGGAACCAAAGCTCATTTCTCATAGTTATCCCCAGTGTCTGGTCTAGAACAGGAGTTCAATAAGTTAGCTAATCAAAAGTTCCACTTCTGGCCGGGCGTGGTGGCTCACGCCTATAATCTTAGCACTCTGGGAGGCCGAGACAGGGGTGAGGGTTGGGGAGGGGGATTGTTGGAGCTCAGGAGTTCGAGACCAGCCTGGGCAAGAGCGAGATCCCCGTCTCTACTAAAATTAGAAAGAAATTAAGCGGACAACTAAAAATATATAGAAAAAATTAGCCGGGCATGGTGGCGCATGCCTGTAGTTCCAGCTACTCAGGAGGCTGAGGAAGAAGGATTGCTTGAGCCCAGGAGTTTGAGGTTGCTGTGAGCTAGGCCAACGCCATGGCACTCTAGCCCAGGCAACAGAGTGAGACTCTATCTCAAAAAAAAAAAAAAAAGTTCCACACTTGTATATTATTCTGCTTTTTTTATTATTGAGTTTAGACCCCTCAAAATATTCTCCTGGATCTGGTGCACCACTGGTGGCACGAACAGTAAATCAGAGGCTCTACCTAAACAGCTAATGAATGAATGAAACATCTTATATAAAAGTTCCATCTTAACACAAGTCTGATAAATTTCTCTGTTGATGAGAGTTGGAGGAAAAAGTGTACTCCCAAACATGGGAGTACACATTGGAGTTGGGCTAATGTAAATTGTATAAATCCTGCATAATTTGGCAATGACCATTACAAATAAAATGCATATACCCTGTGTCCAAGCAATTTCATTTCTTTGAATTCATTCTGCATAAAAACTCTCACATACGCACACAGAAAAGAATAGTCACTGCAGCATTTTTTGTAGGAGCAAGACTAAAAACAACTTAAATGTCTCTTAAATAGAGAACTGGTGAAATAAATTGTGGTATACACATGTAATGGAATTCTGTGCTGATGTTAAAAAGGAATAAAATAGAATTATTCAGGCTGACATGGAATGATCTTCAAGATCATACTGTTGTGTGGGAAAAAAAGCCAGGTACAAAACAATGTGTTCAGTATGCTCTTGCTTACTTAAATTTTAAAAATGGGGGGAAGGGATATAAATATGTTTTTATTTGAAAAGACTGTCTCTGGAATGTTACATCAAAACACTGGTAACAGTGGTTTGATCTGGGGAGAGGAACTGAGAAAGTGGGAGAACTGGAAGAAGAGGGAGGAAGGTTTGCTTTTCACTTTCATATTTCAGTTTCTAGCCATGTGTAGACTATCTATGAAAATTTTTAAAATAAAAATGTTCAAAAGTAAATATTTAAATATTAGTTTCCAAAAAGAATCCTTCTTAAAGATTATTAGCATATTGTAAGTTACCATTTGTGTTAGAAAAAATGGGGAAGTTCTACACAGTTACTTGTGTAAGCATAGGTAAGGAGAAACAAGCTACTGGGAACATGGGTAGGAGGGAAACTTGTTCCTGTACGTCTTTTTGTACCTTTAGATTTATATGTGTGTGTGTATATACATATACATTTATGTATGTATTGTATTATTTATTATATGTAATTTTTATTTAAAAATATTAGAGGTACAGGTATTCTCGTTACATGCATGAATTGTATAATGCTGAAGTCAGGGCTTTTAGTGTGCCTGTCACTAGAATAGTGTACATTGTACCCAATAGATAAGTTTTTATCCTCACTCCCCTTCCACTCTCCCCCCTTCTTGGTTTCCAATGTCCTTTACACCACTTTATGATCATGTATACCTATCATTTAGCTTCCACTTATTAATGAGAACATATGGTGCTTTTTTTTTCACTCCTGAGATACTTCACTTAGGATAGTGTTCTCCAGTTCCACCAAATTGCTGTAAGTGACATCATTTCATTCCTTTGTGTGGCTGAGTAGTACTCCGTGGTATATATACATTAATGCCATATTTTCCTTATCCAGTCATCAGCTGATGGGCACTTAGGTTGATTTCATATCTTTGCAATTGTGAATTGTGCTGCAATAAACATTCAGGCACAGGTGCCTTTTTGATATAATGACTTCTTTTCCTTCTGGTAGATACCCAGTAATGGAATTGCTGGATTGAATGGTAGGTCTACTTTTATTTCTTTGAAGAATTTCCATACTGTTTTCCATAGAGGTTGTACTAATTTATAGTCCCACCAACAGTATAGTTTATAAGCATTCCTTTTTGACCACATCCACAGCAACATCTATTGCTTTTTGATTTTCTGATAATGGCCATTCTGATAGACATAATGCTGTATCTCACTGTGTTTTTAATTTGCATTTCCCTGATGATTAGTGATGTTGAACATTTTTTCATATGCCTGTTGGCTATTTGTATATCTTCTTTTGAAAAAAGTCTCTTCGTGTCTTTTCCCCACTTTTTAATGGGATTATTTGTTTTTTTCTGGCTGATTTGTTTGAGTTCTTTGTAGATTCTGGATATTAGCCCTTTGTTGGATATATAGTTTGCCAATATTTTCTCCCATTCCATAGGTTGTCTATTTACTCTATTGATTATTTTGTTAGCTGTGCAGAAATGTTTTAATTTAATTAAGTTTCATTTATTTATTTTTGTTGCGGCTGTATTTGTCTTTAGGCAATAAACAGTAGTCATAAATTCCTTGCCTAGGCCAATGTCTAGAAGAGTTTTTCCTATGGTTTCTTCCAGAATTTTTATGGTTTCAGGTCTTACATTTAGGTCTTTAATCCATCTTGAGTTAATATTTGTATATGGTGAGAGATAGGAATCCTGTTCATTCCTTTGCATGTGACTATCCAGTTTTCCCAGTGTCATTTATCGAATAGGGCATCTCTTCCCTAGCATATGTTTTTGCCTGCCTTTTTGGTCATAGCTATGTGATTTTACTTCTGGGTTCTCTATTCTATTCCATCGGTATATGTCTCTACCTTTATACTAGTACTATACTGTTTTAGTTACTATAGCCTTGTCGTATAATTTGAAGTCAGGTAATGTGATGCCTCCTGATTTGTTCTTTTTGTGTAAGATTGGTTGGTTATTTGTGCTCTTTTTGGCTCCATATGAAGTTAGGATTATCTTTTCTGGATCTGTGAAAAGTGACATTGGTGTTTTGACACAGATTGCATTGAATCTGTAAATCACTTTGGACATTATGGAAATTTTAACAATGTTGATTCTTCTAATCCATGAGCATGAAATGTTTTTCCATTTGTTTGTGTCATTTTGATTTCTTTCATTAGTGTTTTGTAGTTCTCCTTGTAGAAATCTTTCACCTCCTTAGTTAAGTATATTTCTAGGTATTTTATTTTCTTTCCAGCTATTGTAAATGTTATTGCATTCTTGATTCGACTCTCAGCTTGACTGTTATTAGTATATAGAAATGCTATGGATTTGTGTACATTGATTTTGTAATCTGAGACTTTGCTGAATTTATTTATCAATTCTAAGAATCTTTTGGTGGAGTCTTTAGGGTTTTCTAGATACAAGATCATATTGTTGGCAAACAGGGATAACTTGACTTCCTCTTTCTTGATTTGGATGTCCTTTATTTCTTTCTCTTACCTGATTGCTTTGGCTAGGATTTCCAGTATTATATTGAGTAGAAGTGGTGACAGTGAGCAACATTGTCTTGTTCTGGTTCTTAGGGGAAATTCTTTCAGCTTTTTCCTATTCAGTGTGATGGTCCCTAGTTAGTGTGGGTTTGTCATATATATATGTAAAATAGTTTTTATTATTTTGAGGTATGTTCCTTCTATGCATAGTTTGTTGAGGGTTTTTAACATGAAAGGGTGCTGGATTTTATTGAATGCTTTCTGCATCTATTGAGATGATCATATGGTCTTTGTTTTTAACTTCTATTTATGTGGTAAATCACATTTATTGATTTGTATGTTGAGCCTTGCATCCCTGGGATGAAACCCACTTTATCATGTTGTATCATTTTTCTTTTTTTGATGTGTTGTTGAATTCAGTTGCTAGTAATATATTGAGGATTTTTTCAAGTGTGTTCATAAAGGCTATTGGTCTGTTGCTTTTCTTTTTTGTTGTGTCCTTTCCTGGATTTGGTATCAGAGTGATATTGGTTTCACAGAATGAGTTATGGAGGTTCCCTCCTTCTCAATGTTGGAACAGTTTCAGTAGAATGGGTGCCAGTTCTCCTTTGTAGGTCTGGTGGAATTCAACTGTGAATCTATCTGGACCACAGCTTTTTTGGTTGGGAGATTTTTTATTACTGTTTCAATCTTGCTACTTATTGTTGGTCTGCTCAGGGTTTCTATTTTTTTCTTATTCAACCTTGGGAGGTTGTGTGTTTCCAAGAATTTATCCATTTCCTCTAGATTTTCAAGTTTGTGTTCATAGAGATTTTCATAGTAGTTATGAATGATATTTTGTATTTCTATGGTATCAGTTGTAATATCTCCTTTTTCATTTATGATTGAGCTTATTTAAAAGGCTATGAGTTTTAACTTTTGGGTGTTTTTATACTGGTAGGTATCACTTGTTCTGTTCCATGTATAGAGCACTTTTAAGCATTTCTTGCAGGGAAAGTCCAGTGCTAACAAATTCCCTTCGTGTTTGCTTGTCTGGGACACTTTATTTCTCCTTCATTTATGGAACTTAGTTTTTCAGGATACAAAATTCTTGGCTGGCAGTTATTCTGTTTAAGGAGACTAAAGATAGGACCCCATTCCTTTCTGGCTTGTAAGGTTTCTGTTGAGAAGTCTGTTGTTAGTCTGATGGGTTTTCTTTTGTAAGTTACTTGATGTTTTTGCCTCATGGCTCATAGAAGTTCCTCCTTCACATTGATTTTGGCCAGTCTGATGATTACATGCCTTAGTGATGCCCTTTTTGCAACAAATCTCCCAGGTGTTTATTGAGCTTCTTGTATCTGGTTGTCTAAATCTCTAGCAAGATCAGGGAAGTTTTCTTCATTTATTCCTTCAAATAGGTTTCCCATGCCTTTTATTTTTTCTTTTTCACTCTCAGGGATGCCTTGATTCTTATACTTGGCTGTTTTACATAATCTCATATTTCTCGACTTTGTTCGTTCCTCTTGATTCTTTGTTCTTTATTTTTAACTGACTTGGTTAATTTGAAAGAGTTGTCTTCAAGCTCTGAAATTCTTTATTCTGCTTGGTCTAGTCTATTTTAAAACTTTCCACTGTGTTTTTTGGTTTCCAAAATGAATTTTTCATTTCTAGAAGTTCTATTTTTTCCTTTTAATATATCTATCTCTTTAGCAAAATTTTCACTCATTTCCTGAATTATTTTTCTGGTTTCTTTGAGTTAATTTTCCATTTTCTCTCTGATCTCATTGAGCTTCCTTACAATCCATATTTGGAATTCTTTATCTGTTATCTCAGTATTTTCATTTTGGTTGGGATCTATTGCTAGAGAGCTAACATGCTCCTTTGGTAACGTCCTTTCACTCTGATTTTTCATACTTCTTGCGTTCTTGTGCTGATTCCTAGAGTAGCTTTTACTTCTTATTTTGGGATTTTCTTTTGTTTAGATGGACATTCCACCCTCTCCTTAAGGGTGTGCCTGTAGTATATGTTGAATAAATGCCTTTGGCTTTACTTGTGGGTACTTTGATGGGAGTCTAGCTTTTGGATGGATAAGTTGGTTATAGATATCCTTAGTGAGGTCATTTTCTTAATTGCTAGTTATTTGTAGGCTGTAGCAGTGGTGCACTATATGCATGGGCAGATTCCCTGTCTCTTGTTGACAAGGATAGATGGAGGTCTTTGAAATCCTTTCTCTTTCCCCTGCCCTGTGGTCTGCTTAACAGTATGAATTATATTGGGATGCCCAGTTTAATCTCTAAGTCAGCAGGTGGCACTTGTGGGTGAGATTCAGCCATGCTCTGTGTGATTGAATCCATGAATGTTCTAATGAGCTGTACAAGTTGTCCTCCCTGCCAGTAGGTGGCACTTGCAGGAAAGATCCAGCTGCAGTGGTATTTTTTGGGACCTGTGACCAGCTCTAGATAATCAGGAGAAACGCTCAGATGTCCCAGGCAATGGGCAGGGTCCTGGATCTCCCAGATCACTTCTTCTTGTGTTCCACTACAGCTGAGGTAGGTGGAGGAATGAGGGTGGGTGGGGCTGGGACCAGTGAGCCTGAGTTCAGGCTCCACAAAAGTGAGAACAAGAGTTGTGTTGGCAGGGGTTGATCCCTACAGAAAGCCACCAGGGAGGAGCTGAAGCAGCCCTACCAAGCCAAAAAGTCTGCTCATAGAGGAAGGGCAATCTGAGATTCATGGTCTGGCAGATGGTGATGGGTTTTGCTCTCCTCCCTCTTCCCTTGCCCCATGGATCTCCTTCCAGCATCTGGCCACAAGCAGCAGCCCAAACTAGCTGAGCTCAACAGCAATGCCACTGCAGGCTGGGAGCTTCCCTGCCCAAGGTTCCACTCAAGATCGAAAGTGCAGCTTTCCTCTGGGAGGAGGGGTGGTCCACAAGTGCACTGTGGCTCAGACCCACACTACACTCTCCTTTTAGTTCTGCCTGTGTGGGCTCCCTTGCCTCTGGAGATTAGTTCACAAATCTCCCCTCTGTACCTCTGAGCAGCATGATCGAACCCTAAGGGCATGAAATCCAGCCTATGGGCCTGTCCTCTGATCCCTCAAGTTCAATCCCTGACTGTGCCAGGAAGAAGCGTGCTGGTCCCGAGTTGCCCATGGAGTGCTCAAGCAGGCTTAATGTCCTTCTGCTTTCAGGTATGCTCGGCTCTGCTGCAGCAGCCAGGCGGCAGCAGCGGAGAGGACCCGTGGATAGGGAGCTCACAGCCTGTACCCGCTGGTCCACTGCGGGTCTTTGAGAGGAAAGGCATGAGCCCCACTCTGTGGAAGCCTCGGAGTAGTGGGCATGGAGTGGTGGGCACACCAACAGCAGGTGCTCCTTAGAGCCTCAGCTCAGTCATCCTTTGGGGCATTCGTGCTGACTCACTTGGGAACTCACGTGGGAACTATCAAGGCTTCATTGGCAGCTGTGGGTGGGGGAGGGGAGGAGGAGGAGAAGAGTGAATGCAGGAGAGCTGACACTCTGGTCCCTTTTGTCCCGAGGGGCTCCCTTGGCTTTCTGCATTTTCCTCTTCCGTCAAGGAACTCCACCTTGAATGTCCAAGCTTTGGGATCACACAGCTCCCCTGGGACCCGCCAGCCCTCTGTGGCTGCCTCAGTGTGGGATGGTGTTGGAGAATGTTTTTGTGGGGACCAGTGACAAGAAACTGAAGGACTGAAGCTCCCTGGGGACGACAAAGGCACACAATGGGTGGAGAAGCAGTGTGGCACCCACCACCTCGGCTAGGGTCTATGGTGAAGGGGAGCAACCCCGAAGGTGCTGGCAGCCCAGTGCTATAGTCCCAAGAAGCTCCCAGTTCACTGACAGCAGCAGCTTTTGGGCTCACGAGGGTAGAAAAGTTCCCCAACAGTTCAGGAGCCTACAATCTGCCAGAAGTGTGAGGGGAGGAAAAACAAACACTTCCACCTACCCTTTTTATGGTGAGGGAAAAATACAAGTTCCCTACCACTGGCTTTTAATGTTTAACAGAATTCATGGAAGTTTCTCTTGAATTTAGAGATATAGATCAAAGCAAAAAAGCTGAAAGAAATACAAAGCACAAAGAGTATTCTTAAGTAGCTCCCTTTGTGTAGATGATCATAAGTCTTAAGATCAGTTAGGACGTTTTTAGGATTTCTTAATTGCCTTAGTACCCTTTAGTTAATTGTAATACTAAAGCCCTTGCCTAATGGGAAGTACTGTGCGTGCTTAACTGGTATTATCTGTAAACATACTATGATGCAGAGAGAGAGGGGGAGAGAGTTCTGCATTACTTGCCAGAAAGGAATTTAAGGCTCCACAATCAGGCAGGCAGTGCAGATGTTACTCTCTGGAGAACTCCAGCTGCCACCCAGGAGTGAGAGCCCTGTGTAAGTAACCTCTAATAAACTCATCTAACCCGTCAAGCTGGATTTGCCTGGTTCATTTCTTTGGTCTCTTGGCACCATCTCGGTTTAGAGGTTGGCATTTTCCTGAAAATTCCTCAGAGGTTGCTCTCTGCCAAAATCTTACTCCTTCTTGTTCTGCTCCACGACTTCTTCCTTTGGAAGATTCCTGGTAGGTTCTGGCACTTTTCCCTCAGAATTACACCTGGGTATGTGTTTTTTCATCTAACACTTTTCCTTCTTTCTGAGATGATCTGGTAACCAATGTCTCTAGTCAGCAGCCATCTTGTCTCCCCTCCAAAATCATTGTTTTGAAAGTTTATTAGAAACATGGAAGCGGAAAGGAAAAGGTATCTTGAAGTAGAAATGGCATGCTTGGTAGGGTCAAACAGCTCTTGTTTCAAATTCTGACTCTTCCAATAGCTGTGTGATATTGGGCAAGTTGCTGAATTTCTGGGCCTTTTCTGCAAAACTCTCAGAGGGCTGTTGTGTGGATTAAAGGAAAATATTATACATAAAGCACCTTTCCTAAGATACTGCATATTTAAATGTCAATAATTTGCAGTTAGTATCATGGGGCAGATGAAATCTTTTCCATTTCAAAACAGTTTCAAGACTTCTAAAGAAGCCATATTTAGCAAGAACCCTGGACTCAGGTGAGTGTTGTTCCTTGGGCTGTGTAACAGCCTCATATCATGGTATTACCATTGACCTAGGTCAGTAGGCAGCCCTGACTTGCCCCAAAGTGACCCAAGGTGGCACAGTGCCACTTTCTGTCACCAACTGATTAAATGTTGGTATTGCTAAGAAGCTTGCAGTCAAATAAGAATAAATAAATTAATAAATAAGTGTGGGTATTGCTGACTCGCCTTGTGACTTCTCATAAGAGCTATGGCAAATGAACAAAGAGGAGATTTTAAAAGTGATTATGAAATAACTATATTTGTAAAATTTACAAAGCATATAGCACTTCATCTTTTTTTCTTTCCTTTTTTGTCTTTTCAGGACCACATTGGTAATACCATAACAAACCTGTTAGTGTGTTATAAAGGTACTAGCTATGAGCAAACATACTTTTATATGCTTCTTTGCATATTTAGGTCATATTATTGAAATGGTTAGCAGATCTCTTACTATTCTAATGGCAAGCACATATGTGAATCTAACCAATTATCTCTACTGTTGAAAAACTCTATATTCTGATATTTATCCTTTATCTCAGTAGTGTTTCTATGAGTGTTATATTTTCGGAACACCAGTAAACAGACGATCGTACTTACAATGACTCCTTGTACATACACATATCCACATAAAAATGTCTATATTGAAAATTGCTTTTTATAATTGATACCTTTAATTGCAAAGTAATTGCATATTTTGCAGCATGAAATAAAATAACTCTAAATGTATATAAATTTTTGTGTAATTTCTTCCTAACAGATTGATGATAATCCTCTGAATTTGTTTCCTAGCTTGCATAAATAACAGCTGCAATATTTTTTTTCAATACTAAACTTAATAAAAGCTGAGACAGAGCACAAGATCAGTAACATTTTGCAATGACTGCTGGAATTCCATAATTTGAGTGCTGACACAGCTAGTGAAAAAAGCAGCCAGGCCGAGGCAACAGCAGTCCTGGTGCAGCGTTATAAGAACGGAAGACCAGCGACGCCATGAGGCAAAGCCACGTGTTGCACTCAGGTCCAGAGGAAATGCCTGATGCTTGTACATTACAAAGGATTTTTGAAAGGGCATTTATTTTTATAGATCTGGATTCAGAGTCAACCACTAAGTACCTACTGTGGGCTAGATAAATTTATATACATATTACTTCAGCGTCTTTTGCTTTTAGATTGACATACCTCATATGGTGGTTCAGGGGGAAAAATTGCAAGCATTGATAGTTTTGGTGTATTGTTCCCTTGAGAAATGAAATAACAGATAATAGCCTTGAGTTGTTGCTATTGTTTTTAAATCTGACTAGTTATTGGTAACATTAACATAGGCTGAGCCAAGACTTTAGAGAAAACATTTTAGGTTACAGAGGAGAAATATTAATGCAAAGATCCCCAACCCTCAGATATTTTATATTTCATAAAATAGATTCTTCTGGGTTAGTACTTTTCTTCTATTGCATTTTCAACTAGTTTTCCTAATTATTAATAATTAAAGCAAACAAGCTGCCATACCATAAGTCTCATCTCGTAGGAAACAATGTCATTATTATGGAGGATGCACAGTTTCCCAACGTTGTTCTCTTAGAATGCTGAATGGGTTTCCTTTCTGAACGATCTCATCCTCCAGTAATTCAATATTTCAGGGCCAATAATCTTAGTGTCCCATTACATTTTTGTTGATTAAAATTTATCAAAGGCGTAAGCATTTTCATTTTTATATGTGTCAACATGTGATTAGTCTTGACATACCAGATTTTGCCATAGAGAAGTTTATGTCCTTTGACGTTCATTTCAGTAGTTTATTATTAAAATAAAACAATGATTTCAATGATATATCAAAAGACCATGCTGACGTGAAATTACGAATGAATGACCTGTTTTCTAATATCTTTCCATATTCTCAAATGGAGCAAAATTCTTACTTTAAGCAAAAATATCTAAGTGTGACTTCCCAGTATTCTCTCAAGCTGTCTTTGTGCCCAGTATTCTCTCAAGCTGTCTTTGTGCTATCAGATTTAAGATACCCCTGTGCTGTGTGCACAGTATGGCCTCTCTGGGAGAAGGCATTCCCATCAGGCTGCCCCGAGAGTAGGGGGTGTGTTCTTCAACCACCCTATTGTACTGTTTTGTTTTCTGATAAACTCTGAACTAGTGCCACAAATATTTTACTCTTTTCAGCCTAGATAGTTATCTTACTTCTAGGATATAATCTCTTACATTCACAGGAGATGTTGGAGATAGTATTGGAGACAGATTTCAATATATATCATCTATTTAATTTACTATATATGAATTACTAGTCATTTAAATGGCTTGCTGTGTATTATAATATAAACTCGCAAATAGTATCTCTTCAATATTTAATTATTAGGAAGTATCACAATATTTTATAATTTGCCACTTTCTTAGACAAACACAACATAAAAACAGAGTGCAAGCAGAAATATTTTTGGGATTTGATATGCATCTATAGTGAAAGCTGTAATCATGGGGACAACAGTTAACACAGAGTACTTAAGGAGGCTGTGCTAGGTATGTCACATGTTATCTCAGGGGTCAGCAAACTCCTTCTGTAAAGGGTCCGAAAGTAAATGTGTTCTCCAGCTTAGTGGGCCACAGTCTCTGCCTTGCAACTATTCTGTCCTTGTAGAGCAAATGCAGCCATAAATGAATAAGCTTGGCTGTGTTTCAATAAAACTTAGTTTAAGGTCACTGAAACTTGAATTTCATATTATTTTCACATATTATTCTTTAAAATATTTTTAAAAACTATTTAAAAACAGAATAATCGTTCTTAGCTCACAGGCCATACAAAACAAGATGGCCTTGACTCTGACCTCTGACCTCTATATTATCTCATTGCTGACCTCTACATTATCTCATTGGGTTAATGGGGGTTTCTAATAATCTAAATAATTAGATATTCTGTGATTATATTGTCAAGTGAATGGGAAAGAGTTTTCTCATTAATCTCATTTCCCATCCTGCTGGCACCCAGACTGAAGATGCTTTAGTCAATTATTCCTCAGGTTAAGAGTAGACCCTGTATGTCTAGACGCTAGACATACCAATTTAAGAACTGCCATCAATTACAAGGATATGCAACACACTAAAGGGCATGCGACATGAACAAATTTATAGATTGAGCTGCCTGCAGAGTGGCAAAGCGGCAGAGTGACAAGTAGTTGCAGTAATCCAGGGGAGAAACGAAGGTGATCTGGACTGGGCCGGGAGAACTAGGGGACTAAGGACAGTGCACAGGCTGGGGATGTATCTAGCATTAGGTGCTTGCTTGAATGACGATCGATTCAGCAGTGGGGAACCTGCCTCCTCAGGGCCACATGTGGCCTTCTGGATCCTTGAGTGTGGCCTTTTGGCTGAATCCCAATTTTACAATTTTCTGTGAAGTTTGGGGATCTGGAGGGCCACATGTGGCCTTGAGGCCACAGCGCTACCTAAGTTTAGTTGACATAATGTACCATCTCTTTCTTCTTTTAATTATTATTAATAGTAACTATTTTAAAAATTGCAGGACGCTATCAGTTTGCCTGATTTACTAATTACCCACCCCTACCTGAAAGGGGAACACATCATTTTTATTTTTTCAACATAAAATTTATAGTAGGTGAAAATACTTTTTCTGAAAAATTTTCTACATTCAGCAGAATCACTAGACAGTAATCGCTGCGTGGAGACGCTGTCTCTCAAATTCCAGACTATTTCCAGAAGTCTACCCGGGTTCACTCCCCTCGTCCGCGCCCAACCACACCTTTAGACCCGCCCCCGACACTGCCCTCCAGCCGTCCTCCTCCTGCTCGCGCTCCCTCCGGCCACCCGGAGGCTCCTCCCCCTTCAGCCCTGCAACCCAACTCCTTCTCTCCTTCCGTCGCTTTCTCCGTTCCCCGCCCCTATGGCCGCCTTCGATTGGCTAGACTGGGAGGACCGCCGCAGGGATGCAGCATAGCCGCGTTCTGATTGGCTGGATATAGGCTGAAACCATAGTGATTGGCTGACAGGAGGAGCCAGCAAGTGTGGCTGCGCGCCGGGGTGTGTGGACGTCGCTTTGTTGCCCGAGGGGGGCGGTGGTGGAAGTTAAGAGGATCGGGGGCTAGCGCTTCTTGGGACCTGCAGTCGCGACCACTGCAGTCACTTCGCTCAGCAGCCTTTAACGTAGGAGTCGTGCTGACAACAGCCATGAGCGGCGGCGTGTACGGGGGAGGTGAGTGAGTGCGGCCGGACGAGAGAGCGCGCCTTTTTTGGCGTGTGGGGTTTGTAACCGCCGCCTCCAGCCCTCCCCTTCCCGGCGTTCCCTTCCGGTCTCCCCCGCTCGGGAACCCGGCCTCCCCGCCCCATCTCCGCCCTGCGGTCAGCCCGCCTCCGCAGCCCAGCGGGCTCGGCGTGCGCCTCGGGCGCCCGGGAGTCGCCGCCCCCTGAGGCGCCTTCCTGCTTGGGCCCCCCGGAGGAGCGGGGTTTTGGGAGTGTGCGCTCCGTCCCCGAGAGGGCTTCGGAGGTGGGCGGGCACCTTGGCCCAGCGGGCAGGCCCTCTGGCCCCAGGGTCGCGTCTCCCCGAGGGTCTCCAGAGCTCGGCTGCGCCGGGGTGTGTGTGTAAACTTGGAAAGTCCCAGTAGTTTGCAAGCGTGGACTAAGGGTTTCCGCAGTGTCCCATAGATGGCAAAGTGAGCAGCGAGAGGTAGAACTGATTGGAGAAGCGGCGGCCACTTAGGATGCAGCCTCCTCTCCGCGCCCCGCTCTCGCGCTCACAGCTTTCGGTATGTCCTGTGGAGTCTCCTCGTGGGCGGGTCTGCTTGGGATTTAGGAACACCTGTAACTTAAGGATGCCCTGAAAGTTTGCCTAGGGTCCTAGGTGTCTGCTCTTTGGCTTTCCTTGGGTAGGCTGTGGTGTAGTAGAAAGATTACCACGTTACACAGACCAGGTTGAAATATCAACCTATTTATTTAGCTCTTTGATCTTGGGCAGTTTACTTTTCCCTAGCTTCATGGTCCTCATTTGTGGAATAATTGCTACACTATGGAGTGGTCGTGAAGGTTAAATGAGATGATACTGCACTTGCTGCTCATAGTGTGGTCCATGGACCAGCTGTGTCAGCATTACCTGCAAGGTTTTTAGAAATGTAGAGTCTAAAGCCTCACTTCGAATCCTGTTGAGTTACAGCTTACATTTTTGCAAGATCCCCAGAGGATTTAAAGCACCGATATTTATGACTTGTGTTTCGGGTTGTGTTTGACCTGGTAGAGACCAGGAAGACAAATCCTGAGTGTTCCTATTGTTACTGTTTCTAGTAATGTTGCTATTTCATTTTTTTTCTTTCTTTCTTTTTTTGACACACAGTCTCACTCTGTTGCCCGGACTAGAGTGCTGTGGCATTCAGCCTAGCTCACAGCAACCTCAAAATCCTGGGCTCAAGCAATCCTCCTGCCTCAGCCTCCCTAGTAGGGAGGGACTACAGGCATGCGCCACCATGCCTGGCTAATTTTTTCTATATATTTTTTAGTTGTCCAGCTAATTTTCTTTGTATTTTTAGTAGAGTCAGGGTCTTGCTCTTGCTCAGGCTGGTCTTGAACTCCTTAGCTCCAAGGATCCACCCTCCTTGGCCTCCCGGAGTGCTGTGATTACAGTGAGCCACGGCACAGGGCCGCAATGTTGCTGTTTCTGAAGAGGATGGCATTTTACACACAGGGAATGACAGCAAGATTTTCAAAGTTTTTGGAGTGTAGTTTCAGAGTCTCTTCTGAGGTGATATGCTGACCCTCACTGCCTCCTTCCTCCCTCTCAGTTTATTTCCTTGGTTTTGATTTCTCAGTGTAAGAGTTGGTAATTTCCCATTTTTACTTTGGAGAAGGCCTATTGGATTTTCATGATTTACCTCTTTTCCATATGAAGATGCATTCCTGGCAGAAAAACTAGGTCTATGTGCCTTTGCCTCATTGAACTTGTTGACTCTATCATGACCTTCAGGCTCACTGATCCAAGGACCTAGAGACTGGTGGTTGTTCCTTACTAGGCATTATTTAGTAAGACCAAGATACATAATGGATAATAATAATGCAAGCAGCTAACATTTATTGAGTGCATACAGTGGGCCAAGAACTCTTCCAAAGGCTTTACATGCATTACATTTAATATACGTATTAACTCATTTAATCCACAACAAATAAGATGGTACTTCTATCCCATGCAATTGAAGAAGAAAATAAAGTCTATAATCGATTAACCAACCCAAAGTTACATAACTTCCTAGTAAGTTGGGAATGAAGATCTCTGGGATAAAGAAAAGGCATTGCAGTAAAACCCTTTCGTGTTTTGGAAAAAGTGTTTTGGTTGTTTCTCTGTAAGTCATTTTTCAAGTGCATACCCACAGCATAGTCTTGTATGTTAGGTATTCAGAATAAACATTCTGCTTCTCATTGGCTTAAGTAGAGGACTATGTCTTAAAGCCTGTTTCACATGTAAAGCATTTAAAACTTACAAAAAATTAATATGTGATTTTGTGTTTGAACCACCACTGTATTTAGTATTTATGGTGGTCCACATTTTCCAAGGGGTTTCCTGTAAAAGCAATCCCACTTAATTTTTGAATAATTAACTTAATAAACTGTATTTTTAAATCTACTTATTAAAAAGATATTTGTAGTTTAAATTTTCAAATTTATGGCTGTCTTATTGCAATAATTATTTCTCAACAAATTTAACACAAATTTTTAGCTTTAGGTATAATTCCTACATTATCTGTATCTCCATACTTGCTAACTGATTTCGGAGCCTACTTGCTGCTCTTGCAATCATCTTTCATGGGACTTCTCTGCATCAGATTCTTTACATGATAAAAATAAATGGGTGTACTACAAGCCCAGTTTTGATAAATTAGTTTGATCAGTCTTACACTACCCTGTCCTAAATCTCTAACCTTAAAAATTTCTCAAAATCATCTTCTCTGTGAGTTGGTCCCCAATCCTGGGAGCACCTCGGTCCAAATAAAAATAAAGCAACCTCCTCACCTCTTGCCGCAGTCATTAGTCTTCATTATTATATTGGAATGTTTTAATGCTAGCTTAGAAAATTGCCATCATTCCTTCGTGTTCCCCCAAAAAATCACATCACCCTTAAACTTATAAGCCATTTATTCTGGGGAAAAATATCAAAATCCTCAAAAAATGAAAAGCATGTTTAGTAGAAAAGGGATCCAATTCTTGAAGATTTTTATCCATTGGAAGTTGCATCCTAGGTTTTAAACATCCAGAGCTCTGTAGTTATGATACTAAGCCTCTTGTCTCCCTTTGCCACTCTCCTACTCTGGGTTCATTGGATGCGTGGTTTTTAACAAAACAAGATACAGGAATTATATATTTTCCTATCCTTGGAAAGGAAAATGAACAGATACAAAATTCTAAGAAATGAGTCTTAAAATTTCACCATATCTGGTTTACCATACTAATTATGACAGGAAAATTAACTGATTTGTTAGATTTTTCTTTTCACAAAAAAGTTTCTTGAGTGCTGTATGCCAGGTATAGGCTCTGCTTTCAAAAAGCTCAGTCTTGTAGATGTCATTTGAGTAAATAGACATCATATTTCGTTGATTCTTAGTTGTACGTTTCCCCGCCACATTTAAACAGCTGAAGTTGGAATATGTTTTAGTATTGATGGCATGCAGAGTTTAAGTGGCAGCATATTTTTTTCTTAGTGATATATGAAATAATGGTGCATCATATAGTTGATAGCAACTTGTACAGACGGGAAGTGGTAACTGTAATTCAATGAGATGTTCATTAATAACATATAGATGGGACAAAGGTAACACAGACAAGAAAGTTAATCACTCAGCCTGAAAAAGACAGCAGACTTTACAAGAGAGTTAACGGAGATGGTGGAGGAGTGGAGAGGGACAGCATATGCAAAGGTCAGCTGAGTGACAGTCTATGGTGTATTTAGGAGATGACGTATTATTCAGTAATACTAGTGTATGAGGTGGGAAGTGACTGCTGCCAGATATGGTAGGCCTTGAATATCAACTGGCTACAGCGATATATTTTATCTTATAGGTGATGAGAAACCACGGAATGATTTGCCCCCTTATTTTCATTGGAGGATTTGTGTACCAAAATTAGTAGAGTTACAGTTTTGAAAGATCACAGTGCAGCAGTTCAAAGGGTAGATTGAAAAGGTGAAGAGATGGAATTCCCTGCTGAAATAAGAGCTTGATTGAGGGCAGTGGCAATGGTATTAAGGAGGAGGGGATTTGATAAATATTTAGCAGAAATATTTGGCAGAACTTTAAAGATGAAGGTGTTCACAACTACTCTGAGGTTTTTTGCCTAGGAGGCCCGAGG
This sequence comes from Avahi laniger, assembly GCA_963575035.1. Classification (NCBI taxonomy): domain Eukaryota; kingdom Metazoa; phylum Chordata; class Mammalia; order Primates; family Indriidae; genus Avahi; species Avahi laniger. The sequence goes on from CAUYSK010037712.1 coordinate 20,738, forward strand.
TCACCAACTGTGATAGCTCATGCTGAGATTAGCAGTGCCTCAGAGGTGTTGAATTTGAGGTACCCATGAGACATTGAGTGGAATTGATTTAATACCCCTTCTGGTTGTCCTGTACCTTGCCTATATCTTTGTAAATAGTCCCTTCAATAAGTAAACTCCTCAGATTACCCAGTTTTAGTGTACTATCTCTTTCCTGATTGGACCTCTACTGATATACAACATATGACATGTTATATTTTAATTACATGAATCTTTAAGATATGTTTAAAACTAGGTTCAAGCAAGTAATAATATGAATGTGATTAATTTTTATAGAGCTTTCACGTATGTTCTCATTTTAAGCACATTAAGTACTTCCTTAATTTTTTATGATACTTGTAAATTGTTAATGCTAATTATCTTTTAATCTTTTCAGATGAAGTTGGAGCCCTTGTTTTTGACATTGGGTCCTATACTGTAAGAGCTGGTTATGCTGGTGAGGACTGCCCCAAGGTAAGTGTAGTGTTAGAGTTAATTGGATTTGTAGGGCCATTCATGTAGAATTAAATTCATGTAGAAATTCTGATTCAAAACAAATATAGTAAAAGACATTAGTTGGAAACAAAAATGACTCCTTGATAAATCAGGTGAAGTTTGTATATCACGTTTTTGACTCTTACAGGTGGATTTCCCCACAGCCATTGGTATGGTGGTAGAAAGAGATGATGGAAGCACGTTGATGGAAATAGATGGTGATAAAGGCAAACAAGGCGGTCCCACCTACTACATAGATACTAATGCCCTGCGTGTTCCGAGGGAGAATATGGAAGCCATTTCACCACTAAAAAATGGGATGGGTATGATATTTTACCCATGGATTTGATTATAAATATAGAGTATGCATGGTATATTTTAGATATAAAGCAGTGGCTTCTTATAAATTGAACATCAACTATTGTTGTTTGTTTTTCTTCTACAAACTGATGTTCCAGGCACTGAGAATACAAAGATGCATAAGAAATGTTCCTTTTCCTTGAAAAACTTATAGTTAGATAGATGAGATAGATGTATACATACAAATGTGATACACTGTGGGATAAGTGCTATAATACAGGTATGTTCAATAACCAATGGGTTTAGAGAGAAGAAGTATTTATCACTGGGGGAGAGGGGAGATCAGTGATGGTGTTCACAGAGGAGGTAACTTTTGTGATAAAAATTTTTTTTTTTTTTTTTTGAGACAGGGTCTTGTTCTATTTCCCGGGCTAGAGTGTAATGGTATCATCATGCCTCACTGCAACCTTAAACTCCTGGGCTCAAGCAAGCCTCTTGCCTCAGCCTCCTGAGTAGCTGGGACTACAGGCATGAGCCACTATGTCTGGCTAATTTTTTGCAGACATGGGGCCTCGCTGTGTTGCCCATGCTGGTCTTGAACTCCTGGTCTCAAGTGATCCTCCCACCATGGCTTTCCAAAGTGCTAGGATTACAAGTGTGAGCCTCTGTGCCCAGCCTCATTTTCTTGATGGTGTCCTTTGATGTACAAGAATTTTTAATTTTGATGAAGTTCAGTTTATCTATTTTTTCCTTTGGTTACTTGTGCTTTTGGTGTCATATTTAAGAAATCATTGACTAGCCGAAGATCACAAAGATTTACACCTTCTAAAAGTTCTATAGTTTTAACTCTTACATTTAGGATTTTGATCTATCCTTTATTTTGAAGACAAAACCCCCAAATTTTCCTTACCAACTGTGCCTCTTTAGGCTCTTTCTCAATTTATTTAAAGATAAAATTTACCTTAAGTCCATCAACACAGAGATAACAGGAACACACTAAATTTGACAAGTTCAGAAGGCAGTTTCAGGTAAGACCTATCTTACATAACTTTACAGCTAACCCTCTTCCAATGCCTAAAGAATGTTGCAGCACAACTGTGCACAAGAACCTTGTCTCCCCAGCCTCCCTTCTCAGCTGCCAGCAGAGTCCCACACCATCCCTGTAGGAGTGAATATTGGTACCATTTGAATTTGTCATCTGATATCCTGGAATAGTACTAGGTTCTAGAAAAACCTTTATGGTTAAAGGGAATACCAGACAAAAGATATCTTGAAACAAGAGGGAACACACACTGAGAAAAAAGAAACAACTGTGGAGGCCAAAAGGAGAAGTCTCTAAAATTCAGTACAGCAGATTAAAATGGAAGATACAAAAGAATTGAATTTCACAAAGAGGAAAACAAATTCTGTGTGTAGCTTTAAAATTAAATATACTCCATATAAGAAGTAAATGATTATTAGTTTTCTTACCTCTTGAACATCAAACCTCAGGATATCCTTCATGTAAGTTGGCAATAATGTCAATAAAGTATAAAAAGTCCAATTGTAAGAAAAATGTGCAACTACAATTGCCCAAAGTGGCAGTGATTTTAAAATGGGTACCCACGGCACTGACTTCTGTGAAGAAAGCTGAAGAAAACAGGCTCAATTAGGATATGCTATAGCTGTATTAATGTTTAGATCCATACCATATCTGCTAAAACCCAATCTAGAACACATGTAGAATATCAGCCTTAATTAGTAAACTTCAGATTTTTAAGCTGATTCCTTTGAAATATTAAGTAGCAAAATACACGATAAATGTTTAGGTGTTTGATTATTTATTTATTTGAGACAGAGTCTTGCTATGCTGTCCTGAGTAGAGTGCCGTGGTGTCAGCCGAGCTCACAGCAACCTCAAACTCCTGGGCTCAAGCAATCCTCTTGCCTCAGCCTCCCGAGTAGCTGGGCCTACAGGCACATCCCACCACACCTGGCTAATTTTTTCTGTTTTTAGTAGAGACTGCTGTCTCACTCTTGCTAGACTGGTCTCGAACTCCTGAGCTCAAGTGATTCTCCTGCCTCGGCCTCCCAGAGAGCTAGGACTACAGGTGTGAGCCACCTTGCCTGGCCTGTTTTTTATTTTCAATAAAGGGATTTGTTCTGTACAATTGTTTGGTTTTTAAAAAAATATATTAACTATTGAGAGTCCATGATTCAGATTAGAGGAAAAAATGGAAATGCAATCTTAGAGCTAGAATGTCAACTTTAAACACTCTTTGGAAGGTCCAATGAATTCATATTTCATTATCCAATTCAATATTTTAATTACTCTTATTGAATATAATTCAATTAAAATGATTTATAAGAACTGTGCAATAGGACGTTTTTGTATGTAGCCATGTGGAGTAGTGGTCTTCAAAGTGGGGTGTAAACACCCCAGGGGTATTCAAGATAATCAATCCAATGGGGTAGGAAATTTCTATTTATACTCATTTTTTATTCTAAAAAAAGAAATTAAATTCTATTAATATGTAATAAATAGTTAGCCCTAGAGTATGTCAGACAATTACAAATTGTATGATTTCCCCAATTTGGGAGGGTTAATGATGGCATCCTCATTTGTTTGTTTACATTATAAACAAACAAATGTATTATAGCATGTTGCAGCTTACACTTGCATTTTTAAGTAGATTTATGAATTTTATTAGCCAGTTTTAATTAAAACAAACCTCACAAAATTAACAGTGTCTTCAAAAGTTTCCTGCAGAGCAATAGTCAATAAAAGAGAATTCTAATAATATAAGCACAGTGAACACTAAGAAAATAGTAGAGCTGCTACTTTTCCTCATGAGTCCTTTGTTAGATATCTCAAAAAGCAAAATAGGCCGGGCGCGGTGGGTCACGCCTGTAATCCTAGCACTCTGGGAGGCTGAGGCGGGAGGATTGCTTGAGCTCAGGAGTTCAAGACCAGCCTGAGCCAAGAGCAAGACCCCGTCTCTACTAAAAATAGAAAGAAATTAGCCAAACAACTAAAAAAAAAAATAGAAAAAATTAGCCGGGCATGGTGGAGTGTGCCTGTAGTCCCAGCTACTTGGGAGGCTGAGGCAGGAGGACCACTTGAGCCCAGGAGTTTGAGGTTGCTGTGAGCTAAGCTGATGCCACGGCACTCATTCTAGCCTGGGCAGTAGAGTGAGACTCTGTCTCAAAAAAAAAAAAAAAAAAAAAAAAAGCAAAATAATGGCGGATCATCAAATACAACATATTCAAACTCATTGCTCTCATTAAATATTATTATAATATTAACAAAATATTACTAATTTTTAAGTGATAGCAAAAAGGTTTATCCTATTAAAATTTAAAATGTATGTATATACTATTTACTTCAGCTTATTCAGCCTTTAAAAGTTCTGTTCTTGTATATATTTTATGATGCACATAAGTACAGTAGTACGTGTAGATAACCTGTGAATAAATATACACACGTTCAGATCGTGAGCCCTGCGCCTGATTATTGGTGGGTGTCATGATCAAGAAAGCTTGGATACCACTGGTCTGGGCCATCAGATGTTTACATGTCCTAAATAGTGAGGCTCTATGATTTTTCTTTACAGCAAGAGCAATCTATGTTTCTGCCTCCAGGGTTCACTGTTATTTCAAAAAGACGAAGAACCAGTATTAACCTTCTTTTGGCTTTTTTTTCTTGGAACTTTTTATTTGACATCTTGGTAGATATGCTCCTGTGTTTCCCAGTATGATCAAAGATGTAGCGGGCGTGGGGGAAGAGAGGAGAGGGAACATTTACTCTTTTACGACAGTGGTTCTCAATTCCAGCTATACTTCCCAATCACCTTTGACACTTTGAAATTACAGATGCCTGTGTTCTACCTGAGACTTATTGAATAAACACAATAAAACCAAGAAAAATAAAAAAACCTCTGCATGTAGGACAGAAAAATCTAAAGTTTAAAAAGCTTCACAGGTGATTCTATAGAGCAATGGTTGAATGCCTGAGGTGATGGACACCTCAATTACCCGGATTTGATTAATTCACATTGTATGCCTATATCAGAACATCATGTGTACCCTATTATGTGCCCATAATAATTAAAAATAAAAAATTAAAAAAATTATTTGTTGTCAAATGTGTGAAATCTAGAATATAGGGAGGGTATTCAACAAATATTTGAGTATCTTCTAATGTGCCATTTCACAAAAAAATGTTTTCTTGTCAAATATGAGTAATGGCAAATTGATTTAGGAAAGTTGCACACAATAAATGTTCTTAATTTATGGCAACTAAATATTCAAACGAAGTTCCCCATTTTATTTGCTTCATAATGCTGCAAAGTTACATACTCTTCCTAAAAGGTGTACAGGAGAAACAAAACAGTTATAAAACATACTATCCTTAAGAATTAAGATAGAACAGAAACAAAACAATACCAGGTATATAGGAAAGAATAACTTCAATGGGTGAAGTGGTAATGTCTTTTCACCATTCACTAAAAAGAGATCTTCAAAACAGCAGTAGTTGATGATCTTAAAGCACTCTCTAGTATAGGTGGTCTATCCATGAGCTAGTTATGAGATAGCCTTCTGAATTTAACTGCAGATGCCCTGCAGGTTTTATTCCTCTTTTTGCAGTATTTTTTTTCTTTTTAGAATTTTATCGATACATAATAGATGTACATAGTTTCAGGGTATATGTGACAATTTAATATATTTATATAATTTGTAAAGATCGAATCAGTGTATTTGGGATATCTATCACCTTAAATATTTGTCTTCTTTGGGCTAGAAACATTCAAATTACTCTCCTCTAGCTATTTTGAAACGTGCAATAGATTATTGTAAACTATAGTCACTGTGCTGACATCAAACTCTAGGAAGTTCCCTTGTCTTGACTTGCATTCTTTGATCATAAACATCCCTGCAGATGGGTGTGTCCTGAACTGCTGAAGGGAGCAGAACACATCCCAGCTTAGGAAAAACAAATGTCCTAGTGAAAGAGAGCCATAGTATTCAGAAGGGAACTGAGTGAAAATTCACTTCTTAGATATTGAAAACAAGAAGCAAATACATTGCACAACTCCACATGAGAAAGTCTTTTTTTAACTTCTCTTTAAAAAACAAGAATTCTATTATTACATAAAATAGTGTTCATTTCAATTTGATTCCTGTAATCCTACTCTTATGTTTTGAAATTACGATGAAACATTTTGTATTTAGACATAATAATTAGTTCTTTGGATTTTTAATTTTTTAAGTATTAAAATCAATTAAATGGCATTTAATACATAAATTTTAATTATTTATTTTAATAAATAACATAAGCAACATTAAAGTACCACTCTTAATGCTACATTTTAATTTTAATATAACTGTTCAAACATCTTCCTTTTGATGTAGTGACAGTTATTTATATTTTGTACAAATAAACTTTAAATGCTATAGCCAAATTATAATTCGACCTTACACATTAATTTGTTTTCTGCATTCTTATTTCAGATCAGAAGAATTTACTTATATTTGGATTAAAATTATACATTTAATGTTATTTAATTTTCTTTTCAATTGATGTAGGTAATAAATCAACCATTCACCTTTTAGAGTTTTTTTCCTATTTCTTTATAGTGACAGTAAAGACTAACTCAGTGATCATTTTTATGCCCACGTATTTCTTCCTTATTTTTGGAAATATTCATGCAGATATCCTTTTAAAAGATCCTACCCATCTCAATTTTCATCTACCGCATTATCTTGCACTTCATAGTGTTTATCGCACACGAAATTTAAGTTCCTGGTGCATGTGTTTTGTGTATGTGTGTGCATGGACATCTGCATGTATTTGCATGTGTATCAACTTTCTTCTTTGACAAAAATGCTTGCTTATTGAGGGCAAGGCTTTTGCCTCTCTTTTCAATATTATATCCTCAATCAACTATTGAAGTTTCTATAAAATTTTAAAGTAAAATTTAGTATATTTATTTCTAAAACTGTCATTAAAAATAATATAATATATGGGACAGAAAGGTAAAAATTCACATTCCCAACATTCAAAATAAATACAAGGTTTTAATGGACTTTATTTCTGTTCTTTTTTGTTCATACAAATCTACATGAAATTATAAGTTAATTAGCATATAATATACACATACCTTGAATTTTTAAACATTTCTCATCATGTAGATATATTTACAAAGAAATATTTTTAAGACTGCTCCTATATTAAGTATAAATAGTAATATGTACATTTTATTGAATTTATAATTTTTTTATGCTGCATTCAGGGAAATATGCTGAACACATTACACTACCAACAAAGAGTGGTTAAAATGCTAAACATGGAGAATGTTATTTATATGGATTTTAATTGTTGTAGACTAGTATAACTATAAATACACATGCTGCACTGAAAGCTTTATGAAATGAAAAGGCTTTTAAATGCCATTTCAAGGTTGACAGTGTCATGTTATTTCAACCAAAATATCTTCTTGTGTTCAGGATGCAATGCAAAAATGCCAATAACATTTTTTGCCCATAGAAACTCAGGGGGAAAGATAATATACGAGCTTTTAGAGATCTACTTTAGCCTCTCTAAAATTGTGAACAAACAAAACTCCTTCCCAAGTCAATATTCCCTCTTTGCTGTGAAAATATTTTTAGAAATTAAAGGAAAACTGTTTTCAGAAATTGTTTAAACAGCAGAATACAGTAGTCTCCCTTTATCCACAATTTCACTTTCCATGGTTTCAGTTATCTGAGGTCAATCAAGTTCTGAAAATATTAAATGGAAAATTCCACAAATAAAAATGGAGTTGCACTCCATTCAAAGTAGTGTGATGAAATTTCATGCCATCCTGATTCATCCCAATGGGGATCTGAATCCTCCATTTGCCTTGTATATCCACCCCATACGTTACCCACCAGTTAGTCACTTAATAGCTGTTTCAGTGATTAAATCAACTGTTGCTGTGTCACAGTGCTTGTATTCAAGTAACCCTTGTTTTACTTAGTAATGGTGATAAGCTCAAGGCAGTAATGCTGGCATAGTGTTATATTTGTTCTATTTTATTATGAGTTATTGTTGTTATTTTTACGGTGCCTAATTTCTATATTAAATTCTATCATTGATATGCACATAGAGGAAAAATCATAGTATCATAGTATTTATAGGGGTTAGTATCATTTGCAGTTTCAGACATTCACTGGGAGTCTTAGAACACATCCTCTATGGATAAAGGGGGACTACTGTAATTTACCAGTATAGAAAGAACAATTCTTTAAGTCAGACAGATGTTGAAAATCTAGCTTCGTAATCAACGTAAGATATTTATTTTTCCAGGCCCCAGTTATCTCATTCTTAAAATGAAAAATAATATTACCGTCAAAGGCTAATTATGAGGATTAAATGAGCAATGTACGTAAAGTGCATAGCAGACTACCTGGTACATGATAAGCACACCATGACTAGTAGTCTTGTACCACCAATGGCTGATAGAGTCTCCTCATGAAGTGAGAGAGTCCACTCTATGTGCTTCAATTTATCCCTGGGTTATCAAAAGAAGCCAAGTCACTATACCAACATATTCATTTGGAAATCTTTATATAGTCACAAGGCACTGTTTTTTTGTTTTTGTTTTTTTTTTGTATTAGGAACACTGTGATTGAAAATAACCACAAAAAAAAGGTCCAAGCTAAACAAATTTAAAGCTAAAAATAAATTATTAATTTACATAATTAACATTTCAGAGGCAGTTCTAGCTTTAAATATAGCTTGATTAGAGCCTCAAAATCTAGCACGCAGAGGGAAAATGGCATGCATTGCCCTCCTTCTTCTAACAGGAAGCATTTCTTACTATTACACTGTTCACTTGTTCCTTCCTCCCTCCTTTTCTATCTCTGTTCTTTATTCCTTCATTCATCCTTTCATTCTCTTTCTCTTCTCTCTCAACTTTATTTTCTTTCTCAAATATGTATTTACCACCTCATATGCACATTCCCCACATAAATTGATAAAAAGACATTGCTTTCCCTAATGAAATGTGTGATCTTGTTGGAAAGAACAGCAAATGTGGGTATACAAAATTCCAACAAAATGGTATACAATGTTGTAAACAAACATTGCTGGCCAGGACACCTCAATAAAATTGAGGTATGGTAATAGTGTCATAATAAAATTAAAGTAGGAATTGGAGGCAAACGCCCTGGATTATCTCCCTTGTCTTGACTTTTGCCAGCTGTGTGAGTTTTGGAAAGTCATATAAGCTCTCTGAGCCTGTAACTTTTCATCCCTATAGCAGAGATGATACTACTGCCTGCCTCCCAGCAATGTTGTGAGGATCAAATGAATAACATATGTGAAAGTGCCAACAGCACTCTCTGATACGCAACTGCCATCACAATGCTTCTAAATAAAGCATTGTGGGTTCATAAGAGGCAGAAACATTTCAAGCTATGGGAATCAGGGAAGTCTTCTCTGGGATGACTTTAAAATTGTTAGAATTGGATAGCATTTATGGAAGGGAAAGACCTCTCTGGTATTAGGGAGAAAAGAAGCAAAGCAATGAAAAATGTGCAGTTTAAAAACCAATATAGTATTAATAGAAAACAGGAAAATTGGACTGGGGATCAAAAATAACATTTAGTGACTGAGGATAGACCTAACTTGCAGTTTTGCAAACAGACCACGCTCTCTCATTTCTTGTGCCTCTGCATTTGAAGACTCTTTTCTTGGAACACTTCTGTCATGAATTCACCTGCATTTTGTCCTTTAAGATTCAGTTCAGCAAAGCCCTCTTGATTTTCTTTGTCCGTCCTTTAAGCCTCTTGCTGAACTAAGTGCTAATTCTCTGGGCTTCCTGTGAACCAAGCATATAATTTTTTCTTTATGGCCATTAACTGACTTACTCATGATTAGAGAATTTTCCTTCCTTCCTTCCCTTTCTTTTTTTAAAATTTTGACAGGTTTAGTGATGTGTAATTGACATATAATAAACTGTACAATTTAAAGTGTACAATTTAATAAGTTTTGACACATATATGTACCTATGAAAACACCATAGTCAAGACAATGAAGATTACATTCAAAGTTTCCTCATGCAATTTGTAATACCACCCGCTTCTAGGTCAGCTCCTTCTATCCCTAGTCAACCACTGATATGCTTTCTGTCATGAGTTTTGCATTTTCTAAAATTTTATATAAATGAAATTATAGTTGCATAACATTTTTTGGTGTGATTTCTCTTACTCAGCATAATTATTTTGAGACTCACTCCATTATGTAGTATGGAGCAATAGTTACTTTCATTTTTGTTGTTGAGTAGTATTCCATTGTATGGATGTGCTGTAGTTTGTTTACTCATTAACTTGTTGATGGAAATTAGGGTTAGTTCTGATTTTTGGCTTACAGATAGAGAAGCTATGAACATTCATATATAAATATTTATATTGACATATGTTCTCATTTCTCTTGGAAAAACACCAAGGAGTAGAATTGCTAGATCACATGGTAGTTATGTGTTTAACTTTTTAAGTAATTATTCTCTAAAGATATTTTTTCAATTTATATTATCTATTTGTATTTATCAGTCATATAAATTTTATTCATTTAATAGGAATGCATTATAAAATTTTATTTCCTTAATGACTACATTAAGCATGGACTTATTCGCTTTTCACTTTTTCCCTTGGTGAAGTGTCCAAATATTTTGTTTATTTTATATTGGGTTATTTGCTTTGTTACTTTATTTTTAAGGTTTTTAACATATTTTGGTATAACTCTTTTATCAGATATATGATTTGCAAATTTTTTCTACTAGTCTTGTTGCTGGTCTTTTTATTCTTTTAACAATGTTTTATTTTATTTGTTTTAATTTTACAGAAGTTTTAAATTTTTAGGACATGCATTTTATCAATTTATTATTTTATGGATCATGCTTTTGTTGTTGTGTCTAAGAAAACTTTGCCTAACCCATGTGTTATCAAACCCACAAGGGGATCCAGACCTAGGTCCATTTCCTCACCACACAGAAAGCCAGTTACTAAGACAAGGATTGCCAAGGCAGAAAGGAAATTTATTACAGATGATGCCACCTGGGATAAGAGAAAACTACCTCAAATCCATCTTCCCAACCAAATGAAGATAGAGGTTTTCATAAGGGGTTCAGGAAAGTGGCTATGTGTATTGGGACAGGTGGTGTTGAAAGCAACGTGTGCAGGTCACAGGTTAGTGATGGATGGTGAGTCTTGGCATTGCTATTCTGCAAAGAGTCTGTCATTTCTGGAAAACAACTGAAAAGGTGAAAGGGTTAGCTAAGCAGAAAGATTATAATATCTGATAGTCCAACTCTGCTGGTCTGGGAATCCAAAGCATAAGAAAGCTATAGGGAAAACATATATGGCAGGGGCTCATTTTGTGTTTGTTCGTGCAGTCAATTAGATAAGGTCACAAAGAATTTCTTCTGTGTTTTATTCCATAAGTATAATAGTTTTATTTTCCACATTTAGGTCTATGTTTCTCATAAATTATTTATGTGTGTAGTATGAGATGTAGAATGAAGTGTTTTCATTTTTATTTTTGTTTTGCAAATGGATATCCCATTGTTAAAAAAAATCAGTTGCTCAAATATGTGTAAATCTCAGTTGCTCATGTATATGTAAATCTATTATGTTTCATTGATCTATTTTTCTATCTTAGTGTCTATACAAACTGTCTTAATTACTGTCACTTTTTAAAGAGTCTTGAAATCTGGTAGTATTAATTCTCTGACTTTGTTCTTTTTCAATTTTGACTTGGTTATTATAGGCTCCTTTAATTCATATTAAGCTTTTAATTTCTACCAAAAATTCAATTGAAATTTTAATTAGGATTGCATTAAATCTATAGAGCCACCTGGCGGGAATTAACATTAAAAAAAATTAGTCTTCCAACTAATGAGCAAATGAATGAAAATATTTCGTCTTCTGAGTGAGTCCTTCCATTTACTTAAGTTGGCTTAAATGACTCTCGGTGGTATACTATAGTTTTCATTGTACAGGTCTTTCAAATCTTTTGTCATATTTCTAAGGTCTTTATATTTTTGACACTATTATATATAGTATTGCTTTTTAAATTTAAATTTAGATTGTTCATTGCTAGTATACAGAAATGCAATTTACTTTTTTAATACAGATCATGTAGTCTGCAACTTTTAAATATATCTATTAGTTCTAGAAGTTATTTTTTTAGATTTCATTGGGTTTTTTATACAGGCAATTATGTTGCCTGTAAATAAAAATGATTTTACTTCTCCCAACTGCATGTCTTTTATTTCTTTTTCTTGCCATATTGCACTGACTAAAACCTCCAGTACATCAAGAAATAGAAATGTTGAGAACAAACATCTTTCTTTTATTCATGATTTCAGAAGGAAGGCAATAAGTCTCACTGGAAGATAAATCTGGCACCTGACACTGCATCTTAGCCAAAGCCAAAGACTAGGTAGAGCCTTTCTTATACAAAACTATTTCTTCAGCACACAGAAAAATACCTAAATATTAATAAGGATGCGAAGTATGCTTCATATCTTTAAAATTAATGAATAAAAATCACTTTATGAGTTGTGAAATGAATTTGAGATGCTGGCAATAGGTTAGGAATTTTTGTAAAATCACAGCGTATCAAGTAAACTAGACTTATTCTAAAGGTGCAACATTAGAAATGGAGAAAACAATGCAAATGTGAAGGATGCTGCATTAAAAAACAATCTATATAACATCTCTCCTGGGTTGACCTTCTGAAGAGAAACAGGGAGAAGACCACTGGGCCAAGTTTTATGCCATGTTCCAAAAGAAGTGACATAACATGTCAGACTCTGCTAAATGAAAAAATAAAATAAAAATTAAAAAGCATGTGAACCTTCCAAGAAAAGAAAGAAAAATTGGTGCTGGAAAATGGCAAGTCCTATGATACTGCTACAAAGGAGAAGAGAACAGATACAGGAGACAGGGAAAGGAGGTGAGAAACACAGATTGGCCCAGACTAAAAATCATGGTGTGCAATGCAATGGCATTTGAGGTTTAGCCTATAAGGCAGTGTTTTCCAACCCTATCTATATATCAAAACCACCCTTGGAGATTTTGAAAAATGTGTGTGCTCAAATCTGACTTTGAGAGTTATTTATGTAGTAGTCTTGAGGTTCAGACCAGGTTTCTAATGTTTTAAAGTCTTAACAGGTGGGCCTGAACACAGCCAGATTTCTATGTCAGAATAGCCACTATAGTGTAAAGTTGCTACAAAAATAATACCATAATAGATATGCTCTGTAATATTTATATTCTGTGCCTTTTCTAGCTTCTGAAAGAATCGTGGAGTTGAATAAAAATTTAAAACTTACGCAGTACAACAATGATTTCTAAAGGGGTCCCAATAGCTATTTATCCAAAAAATGTATTGAGTTGATATATTCTGGGGATAGTACTATTTGTTTCATAATTATATAATATCAGGTATAATTATAGTTCTATGGATGGCAAGACACAACACAAAGACTTGGAGAGATGAAAGGCAGAATTCTTTATTACTGGCATCTCCAAACAAGAAAAGGCTACCATGCAGGGCCACACAGCCAGCTACATCCCAGGAGAGGGTAACAGCAATCTGCAATGGCAGAACATGGCTCATGCATAGTAAATGGGATGGGGTTAGCTAGGTTATATGGACTTTGAGGGGCTTGGGGATTTTTAATATTCCACCACAAAAACGAGAAGGACCTTCCCTTGGTCTTACATATCTGGGGGCTTCTGGCACGGGCATCTTTGCATTAGAACCTAGGAGTATTAGAGCCTCTTAACAGACGTAGTTGGCGTAGAGCTTAACAAACTGCCCCTGAAGAGGAATTGAGGGTTTTCAGCCATGACTTCAGAACTGGGACAAGACAGCACTTGTGAAATATTATATTACACCATTTTAAAAGCATTGTAAGTAATCCTTACATTAAGTCTAAGATGTTGCATTGTTATATCCTATAGCTGGCTTTTGGGTGTCCAATAATTAGATTCTTCCATATGGGAAATTTCCCCACTGTATGAATCTCAAGGAGAGGTAAACCTGACTCCTTCTGCAGAAACAGTAAGGCCAGACAGTCACTTTTCTCCACCCTCTGGCAGCACAAACAGGGGCATGTAGCTGACACTCAAACAATCAGAAGCTCTGGCCTAGGAACTTGAATCTGGCTGGAATGGCACAAGGAAGTCCAGCAGGAAAATAATTTTTTTCAGTGGCAACTGCTACGTCAGTCTTCACAGTAGGAGGATCGGCAGCAGTGGCAGCACAAGCCGGCAGGGAGTGTCCAGCAGGGTCTGTGTGAGATGGCTTCCATGATGCCATTTTGGCTGTGGTTCTAATGCCTATGCAACCCTGGTCTTTACCTGGTCTCTTTGTTTGTTTTGCTTTTTTTCCCTAAGGTTTGTGTTAATTCTGTGAATTATGTAATATCTTCCATAAATTCCTTTTCTACTTGAATCAACCAGAGTTGATTTCTATTGCTTGTAAGTAAGAAATCTGACAGATAAATGTCCATTACATACATGGAAAATTGAAAAATCAGTGAATTTAATTAACTTGCCAAGACTACACTACCATTAAATAGCTGTTAGGAGCTGGTGGAGCTGTGATTTGATCCCAGAAAAGTCTAACTCCAAAGACTATCTCTTCCAGTATATCCTGCTGTTAGGCATGACTAAACTATTATATTTAGAAACTGAAAAGTCACTGTGACCAAATTAACCTATTCTCTTGGGAGGTCTTTCTGTACATTGAAGAGAAATTTACCTTCCTCCAACATCTTCTTATAGCCCATACCTCTGCCTTCTGATATCATAAGGAATAACTCATTTTCTCCATGTGATGTTCTATCAAATATCTGAAGCCACATCTTGTGTCAAAATCCTTGTATGACTAACAGATATTAAGAAAAGAGCAATTAAATATTTACTATTTTTGGAGACCTGTACCAGGTATGTCATCACACTGATAAATAAAAAACAGTTCTTAATTATTTATATAACATAAATATTTACTTTAATCTAAAAAGTTTTGTGCCATTCTTAGCAGAGAGAATCAAATAATAAATTCAATCAGTTGGTAGGAAAGTGCTTTACAGAAAAGTTTATGATTTTATGTACACTGTGGTAGAGATTATGCCATGTATTCACTATATTATTTCTTCTTTTGGATTAAGTAGGCATGCTACATTTCTCAACCTCTTTTAGAGTTACTTTGCAAACACATGACTGAGATCTGACCCATGAAATATGGACAGATTATTAAAACACACGGTCAAGCCTTTCTCCATCCCACTTCCCTTACAATAGCCACACACACTGTCAAAACGTTGAAAGAACTAGAAACCCCAAATAACTGTTTACAGAAGAGCCTCTACTGAGAGCCACCCAGTCTGCATTCAATTTTGCATGAGCAATAAATGAATCTTTTTACTGTTGAGATTTAAGAGTGTGTTACTGAAGCAGAGTCTATCCTATCCTAATATGGATAAACTAAGGAAATGGACTTTAATTTTATAAACATTTCTCTTTGTTAGTATCATTTATATTTTTGACATTTTGTGGAGTTTAGAGAAACTGAAATGAACAGGATAAACTTCCTGGCTCCAAACAGCTCAGAGACACTAACTGAATTTGCCAGAATAGATAAGCTGTTAGATTCTAGATTTGATCTGCCAAAGTTCTAAAAGCATAAAATTTGAACTTTATTTTTATGGTTTAATACAAGAAACTGAAGCTGGCAGAGAAATACAATGAGCTGCTGAATACACATAATACTACTAAATTTACATTTTATAGATGAGCATTCTGAGGTTCAGAGATACTCCTGTGTCCAAGATGACACAGCTCATAAATGGAAGATACTGAATTTGAACTCAGGTCTGAATGATTGGAAAGAATACTTCAAGGCACTGTAGTCCAGTGAATATAATTACCTCTTAAAGATGCAAAATAGAAGGTACAAAAATCCAATATTTTCCACAAAAATGCATTGCTTACCTACGTATTTACCCCAATTTCTTTACTTCATACTTTTAACTCTATAAAATAAGTTTGTTCTCCCTGCTGAGATGGTGACACAGGAGAAATTCCTGTATAAAAGAACACTGTACGAAGCTGCAGCTATTTCATTTTCTTAACTAAAATAGGCATAACATTAAAAACATGTTGTAAATTAGTCACTTTAGTAAATAGAAACTTTATACTTATCTTCTTGCCTTACTTATGCAGATTAGTACATTCTATAATAATGAAAATTATTATTTAATTGAGTTCAATTTTCCCTAATCTGCATTTATTAAAAAATTCTTTTAACAAATGCTGGTGGTATATGTTGTATTTCTTTATGTATCTATCATTGATATACCCATTGACCTTCTGTTGAAACATTTAGTGTTTTTAGATTATTTTTAAAAATGAAGAGACGCAACGTTTCATGTTTCTTACTTTGTTAGTTACAAATTTTTCAACAAATATAATTCAGCCATTATCAGTTTTGAAGGCTATTTATTCTTTTTTTAATTTTTTTTAGACAATAGCCTTTATTTTATTTTATTTCAATTTGCAATTAGGTGTTACAGTGAGGCTAGAAACACTGTAATTTGTTATTGTAATAAAACTCTACAAAAACCTTTCAGGAAATGTGATAGCTCATGGATAACTTAGAAAAATATTGCTTTAAAGCAGAGTTCTGTTCATGTTGCAAATGTTTCGTTTGTTTGTTTTGAATTTTTTCTTACATATTTTCTACATCATATTGGAAGTGCAGCTTATGTTTCACTACAAGTCAAACAGTGATAGCTACAGAACTGAAAATACTTCTTTCAATAAATGAAAAAAAACTGCAGGTAGAAATATTAGCTGGAGACTGATAAATCTATTTTGGGCTAGACCTTAATTTTAATCACTATTGAATCTAGAATGAAGCTGTATACACAGCTCTGGTGCTGTGTAACTATATGGATCTGGAATTCTAGTATATCTTTAAGCACAGTCTATATTTTCTTTTTAAAATATACTTATTATGAATATGTAAGTATATCCATTATCACTCTACAATTTGTATATAAAATCTAATGATTCATCTATGCATATGCATTTATACTTTTAATTTATATAAAATCTACTCTTTGCATGCATATATATTTATGTATATATATATGTGTGTGTACATATATATACATACACACACACACACACACACACACACACACACACATATATCTTCTGATTGTCATTGCATGGCCAAAATTAAAGTTCTTTAGAAATTGAAATGCTTATAGGCTTGAGTTTAAAATATTAGAAATGAGGGAATATTTTGTTTATCAAAATAGCTAAAGAAATTCTAAGCAAAGATACTATTTTCACACCAATGCCTTTGATGACAGAGATCTGAAAAGGGCAGGAAAGCCACAATGATAATAAGAAACAGCAACATGGATAAGCAAATCCCGTTCACCCTAAAGGCAGGATTGAACAGAGAGAAACACTGCACTGAGAGACACAAAAGAACTAATTTCAAATTGCTCTGACATTAATTTCTGTGATTCTGTCAGCAGCAATTACAACAATGTGTGGTAGAACTACACTTGAGGTGTCACTGGACACTTTTTCATTTTGGTGTCTGTCTCCAGCCTCTGAAATTGGACAAGGTACAGATAGACAAAAGGAACAAGTATGCCTCCATTACAAATATGAAGATTCATAAGCTTTCCACCATTTAAGTGTTAAGTTCGAGCTTCTTACCATGGCCTGTAGATCATTCATATCTCACCCTCTTTGATCTCAACCAAATTTCTTGGCCTCTTGTCCTGCTTCTTTCCTCATTTGGGGGACCCTCTCTAGTGACTTTAAATACGCAATGCACAGAACACATTGTGCAACTTCAGGTCTCAGTCTTTTCTTTGTGCATGCAGTTTCCAATACTTGGAACAATACCTCTATAAAGCTTTAACTCTGCATTTAACACCCAATGAAAAAGCCATCTCCTCTGTCCATGCTTTGTGAGGAAATCACCCTCATTTCCCTAATTTCTCCTGCCCCATTTCGAATCAATATTTCCAAGGAGAAGGTAGAGTATGTGTTTGGGGACCAAAGCTAAACATTTAAATTATGGATATACTTACTATTTATTCCAACAGTGAACACAATCACATTACTTAACTATCAGAACTTCAGTTTATGCACATATATTATAAAATCAAGCATAATAAAATGTAAATTACAGGTTAAAAATATAGAGGTAAAATTCTCCATAAGGAGAGGAACACACAATAGATACTCAAGAAATAATGGCTCTCTTTCTTCACTCCTCCTCCCCCAAACCTGTGAGCTTTCTGCAACACAAAAGTAACTCCTTCTGTTTCATATGCACATACTGACTAAGTGAGCTTGACAGGAGGACTAAGGAGGTCCTTATGATGAATAGGGAAAACTTATTCAAATGTTTGCCTTCAACCTGGCAAAATACTATAGGTCTTCAAGCATGTTATTAAACATATCAAATAAACTAGTTTCTTTTATCCATGTTTCACTCTGCTTTTTTTAACCCAAAGACATATCTTTAACATAAAATAATAAAACCACAGATATAACTTTAAACCATGCTTTTATTTTATCATAATATTTCACTGTCTTTTTATTTCGTAACCCTCTTAATTATTGCTGTGATGAGTGCTCATTATTTCATCATGCTAACATACCATACTTTTACAACTTCTCTAATATTGTTGGAGCTCAGGTGGTTTCTTAGTTTCCACTATTAAAATGACACTTTAATGAGCATTTTCATGAATACATATTTTCTTAAAAACATTCATAATATGCATTATTGGATACATCGATGGGTCAAAGGTGTAGACATCCTTTGCTTTTTGAAATGACTTTTCAAATTGCTTTCAAATAGATTTGTGCAGATTCACCCTATCACCAGTGAGGCATGTGTATGCCAGTTGTACCAAAATCTAGTAAAATTTACATTAAATCTTTCAATAAGTAGACCCCTACTGTTTCCTCTGCCCTCTAGTTTCTCCATTTCTATGGAAACTCCTCATACCCCACTCCAACTACGTGGCTCTATTCGAAGTCCTTTTCCTACATTTAATCATGTTTTCTTAGGCAGAGCTGACTGCTCTAAACATAAGTAACTGGGCCAATATTCCTTACTGAGAATTTTCACATTGGTAATGAGAAAGTGACTCAACCATTCTTCTAACATAGGAAGTAAAGTTTGTAATGTTTAAGCCTTTATGTTTCTCTCTTAGATGCTTGAAATGTATCAAGGTTGGGTTCTTCCCATAATTTAGTCTCAACTCAAAGCCACTTCCTCAGAAAGGTCTTCTCTGTGTACTCTACCTAAAGATGTCCTCCCATCACTTTTGAGTTATTCACTATCCTACTAGCATATTTCATTTTTTTATAGAATGTGAATGAAATTATTTATTGCTGCATTGTTTATTTTTTTTTCTCTCCTCCTCGATATCCTCCACACTCTCCTCTGTAATAGATTGAAGATAAACTCCATGAGAGCAGGTTGCTTGTTCACTGTTGCATCCTTAGCACCTGGAGAAGTATCTTATGCAGAGAAGGGTCTCAAGAACTATTTTTTGAATAAATATTGAATGAATATGTGAGATATCCGATATCCTTTCAATAAATTTGGGCTGAACTTAATTCACCAAATGAATTCTGATTCTTTTTGATATAGACCTAAAGTATACCTTTGCTCAAAGACTGTAACTGACTCAGTTTCCTTACTACTCCATGGCATAAACAAGAAAATTCAGGGAATGTAAGAATATAACTTCTTCTTCTAATGAGAAACTTGTGGAAACTTCTACAGAAAAAACAAATTCTCTTGTAATCAAGGCCTCTCACCAGGTTCCACCAGCCATTTGTCATGCCGTTAATTCTCTGCCCAATTTCACACGGAGGAAAGGAGTTTTACAACAAGAGCTCATTGCAGAAATTAAAACTCAAACTGGTTGTCCCCTGTTCATTTGCCACACGACATAGGTTTCTGGTGACATTCAGCTAATGAATTTTCTTCATGATTAACTACCCATTATACGTGGCCATTATAATGGAAACACATTCAGCCAGTGCTACACCCTTTACAAGCAAGGTGGTTGTGTAAAGGCTCATTAATACAAGTGAGCTGGGACTGTCTTCTTTCATGAAGTCAGAGAAAAATGGAGCTTGAAAAATATTGCTCACAATCAAACAAATTGCTGAAAAAAAAAACCATGCTCTGCTGGACTGTAACATCTATTCTTCTTTTTTTTTTTTTTTTTAGGATAGAAAGAAAAGGTTATGTAAAATTAGATAGTGCATGTATTACAGGCATTCTTTATTTTTTAATTCTTCCAGATGCATTAGAGGGAAGGCAGAAAGAAAACAACTGCCCAATTATTATTATTCTTTTAATTACATCCTCTTATATTTGTTTAACTTGTCAGAAGCTTCTGTAGAATATGCACTGTGTAAAATCTTTCACCATTGCTCAATCTGTAGT
This sequence comes from Avahi laniger, assembly GCA_963575035.1. Lineage (NCBI taxonomy): Eukaryota > Metazoa > Chordata > Mammalia > Primates > Indriidae > Avahi > Avahi laniger. Next base: position 41,090 of record CAUYSK010037712.1, read on the forward strand.
GACATCTGGTGGCCTGAATTATTCAAGTAGTTGGAGTAAATGCTTACATCTTCATTATATACATCTTTTAAAACTCCTTATGGATATATATCCTTATTTGGCCACCATTAAGGATGAACTAACTCTTTCTTGGATTCTAATGCCAAGTGTGTTTGTGTGACTTGGGAGAAAATGAAGGTATAGCATACCTTACATACAAAGACTATATTAGTGCCTTACTCTGGGATTAAACTGAAATCTAACAGTACTTATGGTTCTTTCCCAGTTTCAAAATGATTTGTTTTGGCACATGATATTAAATTAAATTATAAATATGTTAAATCAGGAAAAATATATTTGTTAAATACCTATTAAACATCAAACACTATGGATACTTTGCTATTTTTAGTTATCCTTAATCACTTAACTAATATTTTATTGAGTACCTATGCCACATTATCATAGAAATCTGCCTATAAATAGATTTGAACATCCTCATTTTATCAATGGAGAAATAGATATGTGATCTCAGTAATGACTCGTAGATTTCCTAATGTCTCAGTATTTTAAGATTCTCAAGCACATTTTTATATTTATATGTTGCATATTTCCCATAAATTAGTTGATCATTAATAGACTAATAAGGTAATGTATTCTTCCAAAATTCCCATTCTCAGTAAATGGGTACACTTTCATCCAGTTATATGAATGAAGAATCTAGGAAATATCCTTGAGTCCTCTTTTTCCCACACTCCTAAATCCAGTCCATCACCAATTTCTATTAATTTTACTTCCTGAACAGATTTCAAATTTCTCGAAATCTCTTTGTTCATCATAACCCTAGTGCTAGATCCCATCATCTCTCAACAGGGCTACCAATAGGTCTAACTAATTTCTTCACATTTACTTGTACCCTTCCTATGATCTCTTCCATATTATAGCTAGAGGAATTTTTTCTAAACAAAATTTTGTTGAGTCATCTCCCTGTTTAAAACCCTCCACCAGCGGCTTTCCATTGCTGTTAGGAAAAGATAAAATCTTGAACCACTAATGGTTTTATTCAATATTACACCTTCGGCCTCAACCCACACAAGGGCCTTATTGAAATGCTAAATAAGTCCTGTCTTTTCAAGGCTCACAACCTTAGTACATGTTGTTTCCTCTTCCTGTAGTCCTTTTTTTTACTGCTATTTGCCTAGAAAACTTCTACTTATTTCTCATAAGTATGTTTAAAAGTTAATTATTCATAAAAGCCTAAGTTGACTTCCTTGTCCACATTAAATTTCCTTAATATGCCAGCATATGCCTTTATTTTCATACTTATCAAAGTTGTAATCTCACATTTCTTTGATAATTTGATTAGTATCTATCTCTTCTCCTAGACTGTAAGCTCTATGGGGAACAGAAGAAATGTGTGTTTTATTAGTCATTGCATCCTTAGCACCTATACCACCATTTGGAATACCCATTGTAGTTGTTCAATAAATATAGGCTAAAAGAATAATTACATGTAATATTAAATTATATATATTATAAATATGCATATTTATATACTATATATGCTCATATAACATATACTGAATGTAATCATTTAATGTATACATTCAATGTAATTATACTTTTGCACAAAATATACTTCTTTGACATATTTTGAGATGGCTGTTCAGAGAGCCAGCAAACAGAAGTATCCCTGCTGTCTTCGGTGGGGGAGATTTGCATCTGTAGAGAAAATCTACATTGATGTGGTCAGTTTTTCCCTCAGGCCTTGCTTTTTCCTGATTCAGGAAAGACTAACTAAAAGATTGATACCTTTAGAGGTTGCAAAGAAACATCCATTATCTATTAGTTTTATCCTGAGAATTAGAGTGTAAGAAGAGGGAAGTGCCATGAGGGGGTGAATTATCATTTTATACACCGTGTGTGTGTGTGTGTGTGTGTGTGTGTGTGTGTGTGTCAGTGCGCGCACACGCACACACACAATTAATCATGAAGTCTTTAAGAGACATCAACTCTGGAAAGAGAATTTGCCAAGGAAGAACAGATGTTGCCCTTGCAAGGCTGAAGGCTTCATGTCACTGAAAACCACCGTAACAAGAAGACCCACAGAGGTAAGAAAAGTTTCCTACCAGAGGAGGGTGATTAAGGAGCAAACTGCCCTTTTAGGTTTGAAACATAATGTTAGGATCCTGGGCTAGGGAATCTCTACCTGCTTTCTAAAGCTTCTTTATGTGTCCATAGATATATATAGACAAAAGTACTACATTAAGCATTATTCAGATTTAGATGTTTTCTTTGAGATTGTCTGTTTTCCTTGTCTTCTGCATCGTGCGATAAAGGACATGGTTTAACGATATACAATTGGACTATTTAGAAATGGATAGTAACCATATGAAAGGATAAGATCTATGATATAACTTTTAAAGGTATAAGAGTATAAGAACCACGAACATTTGTGACTTGACATACTTCTTTCTACCCTCTACTTTGGGATTTTTCCTAGTGTGTATGTTCACAGGTGGATTATAAAGCCTGAAATGGAAAAAATCGTGGGCACCCCACAAAGAGGTCTCCAGCAGGGAGAGGAAACACAGCACAGTAATTTGACAGTCTACTAATTGCTGTGGTTTTTAGTTGAGGGGACAAGAAAAATACACGTCTAAACCACGATGTTTACCAATGGAAACGGAATCTCTAGGGTGTAAAGCTAGGGTGAGTCTACTTTGATTAAGTTCCTCAGTGCTTTTTTTAGCAAGTATCTTTGTTCAAGAACCTAGAAGTACAGGCCAGAAGCACTGAGTCTACAAGGGATTATTTCCCTACCAATTTATTCATTACTTTCCAAACATGGATTTTCATTTCTATGTATTTTATTCTTCATGCTTCCTTAGTTTCAGCTGCCTTTCTGTTTTCCTCTTACCAAGGCTTTAAAACACCCTTCCCTAAACAGCTTTCCTATAATACTTAATCAGAAGGAATCTCTACCTTCCTTCATGTTCCCATGATTCCTTTCCTATGATTTCATTACAGAAATCATTTCACTCTGCCTCACAATACTTACCGATGTCTGTCATTTGATAGTATGCACTTTTCAAGTAAAGAAAGGTCTATACCCCACAAGGTCTCTTGTACAGTGCTGTGGGCACACAAAGTGCTCAATTAACATTATTTAAAAGAAAGAATCAATAAATAAATGGATTAATGATTTTACCATTTCCAAATTTATATTCAAAAAAAGTGTAGCACATAAAGTATAACTCATACTTATATATAGCATATACGGTCTAGACATTGTACTATGTATCTAGAGTCAAAATGACTAAAGGCTTATGCCTATTTGGCCATTTAGGTAACACCTCAGTGCCTCAGTTTCCTTATCTAGAAAATAAAGACTATAATGATCCCTAATTCACAGGGCTGTAAAAAATACTGAATGTTCTCATTGTATATGTAAAATGCTTAAATGTACACTTGGCATGTAGAAAGCATTCAGTAAATGTTGGCTACACTGATTGAACGACCAATCTATAGAGACATTACTCTGCCCTTTGCTATAATCAAAACAATTGGAAATATCTACTCTCTATTCTTTTTCACAGTTTATGTTACATTATAATCAAGTAAAATCTCATATTGATATAGTCTCTTCTTAAGAAGTCTTAGCACTTGCTAGGGATACATTAATCTTAATAAACTCTGTGAAGCATTATCATAATTAATATTTATTAAGCACCCACTATGGAACATATAGCATGCAAAAGACAGGAGAGAGCTTGAATTTGGAAGAGACTCACCTAATATTTTTCTCTAGCTACACTGTCATTTTAATCAAGCATTCTAGCAGATAGTCCAGTGATGATTTCCAGAAACGATACAGCTTCTGTGAATGATAACAGTCTCTCACATGCCCCATATGAGAGGAGGCTAATTGTAACAGGAAAAGCCTGACTTGCAAGAAGATATGCTTGGGTTTGAGATCAAGATCTAAAATTGGCATTATAACTATGATAAAATTATTTAACTTCTCTAGGGCTCAGTTATTCCACCTTAAGAACTGAGATTATAATATTTATGTGGCATGGATAGTATGAATACATGGCAGATATTAAAAGCCATTGTTATTATTTTTTCAGTCCATTAAAATGATCTTGAAATATCATTATGTTTCTAAGCTACAATGTTCTGGGAACTTATCCTAGGTTACCAGAATTACTTTAATATTTGCACAGGGAATTAAAGTTGCTCAGTACCACAAAATTTCACATTGGTCATAGTAATGGTCGGCAGCTACACAAAAAACAACTTCAAAGCCCTTTGCATTAATAGCACAGAGCCTGGTTATGGGGTGAGGCTGATGTATCTCCCATCCATAATAAATGACCTGCAGGGCAAAGAAGAATAATCACGCTTGCAGTCACTGGCTTTGTAAGGTGATTCACCTTTCCGCTTGAGAGATTTCTTCGCCAATGCATATTTAGAGGAGAGAGAACTGTAAAGAAGATGAAAGCACATCAAACATTTATCTCAAGAGTTTCATTTCCTAAGGAATAGCAGGTGTGTCACAGGATTTCTCAGAGGGGCAAACACTCCTCTAAAGCCTCTCCTGGTACTCATGGAGATGGATGATGTGGCGTACCTAGCGTGGGATGGATAGCTGAAGATAAATATTCCATTTAGAGAAATTGGGGCCAGGTAGTACATTTCTCAAGACTAAAAGTTTCAGAAATAGTTAAACTGCTGTGAACAAAACAAAAGAGAAAAATCTGATAGGAGACAGTATTAAAAATGACAGAAATTCAATTTATAATCTTTAAATCACACTATTGAAAACCAACCAATGATTGCCTCCATCTCTGAGTCTCGTCTTCTCTCTCCTCAGTGCCTCCACTCCACTACTGATACACACACATATGTACATTCACAAAACCTAGTAACACTTTATCATGTTGTTCCTGCTGCCACAGTTTATTTACTTATGCATTTTTGCTATTAAATCTGTTCAGTATCCACCAATTTACAAAGGATAATGTATATAAAATTCAAATGCAAAGTATGTTTTAATTATTATGTAATAAAGAAAATATCCCTTCACATAGGTAAAACAATGGTTTTCAAATGTATTTTACCTGTGAATTTCCTTCAAACAGTAACTTTAATAAGCAACATTTCTTCAACACCTAACTGCTAACAAAGTGTTACTCCAATTGCTTTCTACGTACTAATTTATCTCCCCATCAGACTTTTTATGGGAGTGTATGCTTAGTTGTCTTTATAGATAGGAAACTGAGGCTGTGAGAGATGAAGTACCCTAAAGTTAAATCGCTAGTAAATACTGAAGCTGAGACTTGCACCCAGTCTGCTTCTAGACTCTTCACTCTTAACAGTACCTGATACATATAAACAGTAAAAGCAGAGAGGCTCTGGTTAATTTACTCATTCAACGAATACTTTAGTACCAACTATGAGTTATGCTTTGTGTTAATCATTAGAAGTAGAGCAATGAATACATTCTTGTTCTTACGAGACTTGCTTTAGAGTGGAAAAACAGACAATGAAACTAGCAATAAACAGACACAGAAAAACGAATGCATAGTAATTGTGATAATCAACTCTGGATTCCTATTTCAGATATGTTCTTTCTACACCTTGGTGATCCCAACACAACATACAGTTCGTCACTTACCAGGTTAGCTGTTCAGCCCCCAAACATTGGAATCATTTATGACTGAAATCCAATAAAACAAAATTGTCAGACCCAACTTAAAAATATTTTCCCAATCTGACTCTTTCTCAGTGACTTTACAACACCATCCTAAGCCACACCACAACCTTTTCTGACCTAGATCATTTCTCTCACCTGACACTGGTCTTCTGCTTTCCTCCTTTGCCTGTTCTGTCTAGCATTTCTCTCCATATCTAATGAGACACCAGGTTCTTCCATGTCTACTATCTGGGACATATTCAATCTACATTTTCATGTTATTGTCCTAATTCAGGACCCCGTCTGGGACTCTATCAGTGCTAAGTCAAGGACTGGGGATCACTGAGGAGCTTTGGAGTTTATTGTACAAGGTTTCCAGAGAAATATGTGCATGTAAAACTTTCTAGTTTCCATAAATACAACTACCACCAAGTGGGAATAAGGGAAAAAAACACATTTAAAATGGTCTTCTAACTTGAAAAGTTAGGAACCAATGGCTTAGACCTTTTGACCACTGACCATTAGCTCTTGTTGGGCCACTTTTTTACACAACATTGTTCTCTCTCAAGTGTATAGATTGGATCAAGTAACTACTTGCTAAAACATTGATGTCTTCCTGGTGTTTAAGGGAAAACATTATAACTCCTCAGCCTGTGCCATTAAGTGCTATGGGATCTCTGTACCACCGGGCTCTCGTTCTCTCACTCTCCCCAACTTCATTACTATACTTGTTCATTTGTTATTCATTAGATATAAAATAAATCTTCATGACTTCATGTTTCAGTTCATGTTTTGGCTCTAATATCTTCTTTGTTCATTATCTTCCAGACAAAATATTTTAAGACCCAGCTGAATCACTACTTCTGTGGAGCCTTCCCCATTCCTTCTATGCAGAATAGGTTAATCATTCTATCAAATATGCTCCTACAATACTTAGAAGTGGTAATGAAATTAGATATAGTACTTTTCTCATCCCAATAAGAAGATCTAAGAGCAGGAACTTTAAAAATCTAAAGTATCACCAGACCCTAGCATATATCCTGGTATGTAATTGGAATGTAAATATTTGGTGTATATATAATACCTTTATCCACATTATTTAAATTCAGACTGATAAAGTATGCAAACTGTGTACATTCAAATATCATCCTTTTTTAAATTTTTGCTTACAAATTTTGAAAGCAAATATATTAGTGTTTATTCATATTAATATCTTAACAACTCTTGATTCCTATCCATATTTTATTAGGGTAAACAGCCTATTTGTTCTTCTTGCCTTAGGCTCACCCTTCTCCAATTCAGTGTCTATCGTCAGAGAGCTAGTCCAAAATCTGAAGTCTGATTATGTTCCTCCCTTGCTTAAATCCCTGTAATAACTGTTCATAACCTTAATAAAGTTAAAACTTCTTGCCATCGCTTGCCAGATCCTTCCTTTTTAGCCCTTACTCATCGCTTCAGTTCTATCTGTCTCTACTCTGAACTCAATATACTCAAAAACCCCCAAATGTCATTCCATGCTCCAGACACATCACACTTACTTTAGTTTCCTTTTTAGCATATACCTGTTGAATGTTGCTTATTTTATGCCTCCTTTGTATATACATTTCTTATTATGTCCTTTCAATTAATTCCTTGGTATCTTTTAGGATTAGGGATCGGCTTAAATGTCAAGTAGTTCAATACATCTTTCCTGACCAACTCCATACCCTCCCCTCCTGCAAGGCTAGGTTGCTCTCCTTCCTCTGGATCCAATCACACCCTGTTCTTATCCCTAACAAAGCACTTACTAGGGTTTATTTTTACTTTCTCTTTACCTGTCTGCATACTTCACTAAGCTTCAGAATCTTTGAGTTCTTGATCTATTAATATATTATTCATCATAATGTCTCCAGAAGCTGGCATAGTAGGTATTAATAGTTGTTGAATTGATGAATACAAATTACTGTTTAGACCTTAGGTTCAGCTGAAATCTTAAGAGCAATGTGAAATCTTGGATAAAAATAAATTTCAAGCTGATTTCTTGGATTCTAAGTGAGGAAGACTCTTAAACCAAAGGTGATTCTGAGTATTTGGCTAGGAGAAAGGGGTTTTACCCAGAGAACAAGGGATATTTGTGGTATGTCAGACCTTGGGGAACCAAATCTGGTTTAATAAGTCTTAACCATTTTAGAGTGAAAAACTGATGCCTCTGCAGAAAAGCCGAGTAAGTATGGATAGGCTTTCTTTATGACAATGGAAAGAAGACAGATTTGCAATTCAGGAAACAAGGATTATGTATCTGAACTGGGTACATAAACTTAAACAAGTCTTCTCTTTTGTCCCGTTTCCAGCACAAAATAAAGGAGGAAGTTGTATTTGTCTCCAGGTTCCCTGATGACTGATTTCCATTTAATGAGCCTAGGAGACAGTCCTCATCCTCTATTTTCTACTACTGCAAAATCTCCCTCAAGGTCTCTACACCATAAAAATTTTCATTTATAAAATAAAAAAATCATATCACTGATTACTTACAAATTCCAACAACCTATCTATCTGATGCTTCAGCTCAGGCATAGACCCACATCTACAGCAGAAAATTCACCTACTCCCCAACAGATTGGTCCACGACCCAGGCCACGTCAATGAACATCAGATCAAGATTTTGGGCAGAATGTTTATAGAAACGAAGTGTTTCCTTCCCACTGGTGATGCCAGGCTGGTAAGATATAAACTTCAAAAGGTAGGTTTGTGCATGTGATAAGAGTCAACCTGCAAAGGAAGATGGTACAAAGGAGAGCAGAGCAAAAAGATGAGAGTAACACCAACTTCTAATGCTGCTGCTTGAGTCCCTGGGTTCAGTCAAGTGCTGGTGCTACCATGTGGTTTTCAGTTATTGTGAGTTAACTTATTTTCACTTAAATAACCCTATCATATTAAGTTTTTAGGTAAATCTTAACATCTGTGTGAGGTACCCATGTAACTATGGGAAAAATGCCACCTCTTTAAAGCTTGTTAAAATAATGTATGGCAAATTAAATAGTATAATATGTTGACTTGCATCAAGTTTTTAATAAATGCTACCTTCTTTTCTTTCTTATCTGAATATATACAATTCTGGTAGTTCTACTATCCTTCCCATGATAAATCAAATTACTTTCTACATTACCAAATAAGTAAATTTACAAGGCAAAATGCATTATTAACGTGTAGAGAGAAAAGTTTATTTATGCGAAAGGTTTCATGAACCAGAGAGGTGCTTAGACTCCACAGTCTTCCAATCCTGATCATCTATATTGCTGAACGTTGTTTATGTTGATCATCCTATTGAATCCTCACAATAATCCTATAAGAGAGGTCTTTTATTATGCCTATTTTTAGATGACAAACCTATATTGGTTTCCTTACCTTTTCTAGCTTCTAGAGGTTGCTTGTATCCTTTGAACTCATGGCTCTGCATCACTCTGGCCTTGTTCGTGTCATCTCTCTGACTCTGGGTGACCTGACTCTCACTTCTAAGGACTGCTGTAATTAAATTGGGCCCACCCAGATAACCCAAGGTAATCATGCTATCTCAAGATCCTTAAGGTAATCATATCTACATTGTTGCTTTTAGTAATGTCAGGCAACAATTTCACAAATCCCAGGGATTAGGATGTGGACATCTTGCGTAGGGGGCATTATCTGGCCTGCCATACAAGCCTGTCCTTACAGAAATTAAAAGATATGCTGAAAGCTACACAACTGGTTGCTATGAAGGTTGGGATTCAGATTCCTTGAGGACTGTTTGATTCCGAAGTGCACATTCTTATTTACTATGTTTGTGAGAGCAGACATTGCTTTATGGCATGCTCTATGATGCTATAAAAATATAGAAAATTTAATGTGAATTTACTTGATTGTCAGTTTCAAGAATAGTTTGTTTGGTCCTGCCTGAAGCCTTTTTCTCAGCCATAAGCTACAGAAAAAAGTGAATCTGTTCCTTGAAAAAGTGCATATGTGTGCTTTCTCCAGGCAACTGCAAGACATTCATGTCCATATGATTTACATTGTATACAAATCTTGGCACCCAGTTAGTTTCCTGTTGGCAAAATGACTTCACTATATACATCATTCTTATCTTAAATGTTTGTGAAAGTCAGTCAGTCAACAAGCATTTATCGAGTATCAAAAAAAGTGTTTCACATAAATCAATATGCTTTAAGTCAATAAGATAATCGCTCAAATGTCACCAAAGTGTCATTCCTCAGATAAACATTTTCAAAATTGTGTGGATTGTGAAAGTACAAAAACACTGTGACTACATGGCCAAATTATCCTTAAAGACTTGGCACCATAGAAGAGCCCTTAATGACTCTGTGTGTCTCTATCTAACTAATAAACACACATACAAACATGTATGTGCATGTGCAAAATTTTTCAGTGAATCAAACCTTTCATTTTTCATATGTAACACCTAGCAGAGTGATATGACCACAGTGATTATATAATTCATCAAGAGACATTAGTCAAACTAGCACCTATTATGAGTTGGACAATAAATTACAAAAATGCTCTCTAACATTGAAGACTTCATAGCCTTGAACAGAGACCAAAGTGCTGAATTATACTGTTGAAGGTATTATATAGTTATTTAAGGGCCCTTTCACACAGTGTTTCATATGACTAGAATGTTCTCTCCGAGCTCTCTACCTAGTTAACTCATATCAATACTTTAGATGTCACCTTCTCCAAGACACCTCTCATTCCCACACTATGATGTCCTGTTTGAATCGTAGCACTCAGCAGTTGCCTCTATAGTGACACAAACTACTGTTCAAATTATCTGGCTATTGATCTGCATTGTCCATTGTAGCATGACCTCCACGAAGTCAAGGCTGTATCGTACGCAGTGGTTCCCAGTCCATAACCCAGATGCTGACTCATACCAGAAAGAAAGTGCTACGGAAGCTAGAAGATAAAAGGTCTAATACCTTCTGGAGGCATCTGAAAAATGAGTTTTCTGAAGTGCTGGAACTTTCAATGCAAGTACTACTCAGAACTACATTCCTGCTTTCCCCAGTTGAAAAAGCCCCCTCCCTGTTACTGAGATTAGTTAAGAGTAGGGGGAAATCAATGTTTCACTTAAATGGAAGCACACAGATTGTATGTATAATTCTTCATGGAGAGTAATGAAAACATCAATTATGTAAGGATCATAACCCAGTAAGAAATTAAGCTTCTCAAATCAGCAAAAATCTACTGTTTATGGAAATTTCACTGGCAGCTGCATGCCGGCCCTTACCCCTTAGGGATTTGGAGAGCTGTGGATTTCCACACTGAAATAAACTGCATCTGTTCCAGTTCTGGGTGTCTAAACTCACTTCTAATAACTTTCTCTATCCCTGATGAAATAAATTAAAAATTTACTATAACTACCTCACGTTATGGCGGGTGGGGATGGTCTCTATGTGCCAAACTTGAAATGATGCATTAACTAAGGGAAAGTTTTACATAGGAAATAACTTTGAACACAAAGTTTTGCAGAAACCTAGATTTTTGCTCAGGTTAGGACTAGGTGTAAAGGCCTTCCTGGCACAAGGAAAATGTGAAAAAGCACAGTGCTGTTCAGGAAAAGAAAAAAAAAAAAAGCTGGCACATAAAATGAAATTGGAACTGGTAGGTGGAGAATGTTGAAAGATAAGGTTGGACTTTTTAATAAAAGCTACTCTAACAGGGGTAAGGTGGTATCTCATTGTGGTTTCAATGTACATTTCCCTGATGATTAGTGATGTTGAGCATTGTTTTCATATGTGTATTGGTCAATTGTCTATCTTCTTTTGAAAAGCTTTTGTTCAAGTCTTTTGCCAACTTTTTAATGGGGTTTGTTTTTTTTTTTTTTTTCTTGCTGACTTGCTTACGTTTGGATGCAGAGAGAAAGGAATGCTTACGCACTGTTGGTTGGACTGCAAATTAGTATAACCTCTATGGAAAACATTGTGGAGATTCCTCAAAGAACTAAAAGCAGACCTATCATTCAATCCAGCAATCCTACTACTGGG
>CAUYSK010037714.1:0-34790 GCA_963575035.1 Avahi laniger
ACTTGGGAGGCTGAGACAGTAGGATTGCTTGAGTCCAGGAGTTTGAGGTTGCTGTGAGCTAGGCTGACGCCACGGCACTCGCTCCAGGCAAGAGAGTGAGACTCTGTCTCAAAAAAAAAAAAAAAAAAAAAAAAGAAAATAGGGTATTTGAAACTTAGAGCAAATTTCTTCGTAGACAATGTGATATATAATGTTCAGTTCCCAAGCTAATATGTAAAGCTCAAGTTGATTCATAATGTATTTGAAGTACAGTGTTTTAACAATTCTGTTCAAACTACTCCAGCCAATGTTTTTCTTTAGAAAATTATGTTCAGAATTAGTTTTGGGTCACCAGAAATACATTTTTACCTATTTTAGCCATAGTAGTAACATCAAGATTTCGCATCCCTCATTTGTAAGGGTAGAGGAAATGGTACTGTCCCAGTCCCAAGCCATTGCTGTTGTTTTTGTAGACTCAAAGATTCAGAGTGGGACTATATGTAGGTGAAAGTTAAGTGGTGAAGAATAGAAAATGGGCCTCTGGGGAAACTAGAAATAGGGAAATATGGAAAATAGAGCCCTAGGGACAGTTATCATTCTCCAGACAACTCTCTAGGTTCTGCCTATTTTTCTCCCTTATAGGGTCCCAAATATTAGTTAGAGTATCTCTCTTGGCCTATTATGGAATAGAACCTTGTCTTGTACCTGCCCTCTTACTCTTCTGTACTTGATCACTTAATCTTCTGTCCCTGAAGTAAGCACAAATCATTCCTTTTTTCTCATTTAAAAATAAGTATTGCTCAATTATTATATGCCACCACTAAGGAATATGTAGATGATAAAACCTGAAATATACCTCATTATTAAGTTTAGAGATCCTGGGTTGACATTTACGGATTCTTTTCTTTTTATAATGAATATAGAAAAGATCCCTTTCTACCTTCTTTCTTTCCCTCCCTGTTTACTTCCCTCCCTTCCTTTCTCCCTCCCTCCTTTTCTTTTCTTCTTTCCTTCCACTTAGATAGAACTAATTGGAAAAAAAAGTCTCAAATGACAGTGGTGGGTCTTTGGATTATAAAGAATTAAAGTAAGATTCTTTGACATTTAAAGAAAAAAATTCTTCATATCGACATTTGTCTCAGGTCTATCTACTCTTAAAGTAGTTCTTTTAAATTGCTCCACAGGCTATATGGTTCTGTAATGGATAATCTAGTACTGTTTCCGTTAACATATCTCTAAGAATACAGGAGTACTGTACTTCATGTGTTCTGCTTTTATAGATTCATAATTGATCATAATTCTAACTTATTGGAGAAGATAATCGATATGTGTGATTTAAACATAATTTCTGGAATAAGTTGCATTTCATATTATTTAGAAACTGTCATTTATGTCTTTGAAATCTGTAACATTATAATTGTTGGTATTTTCATATGTAGCACTAATAATCTTTGAAAAACCTAGATTCTTATGTTTAGCTTTTGCCTCCACCCCAGGAATCAGAGATGGAAACTGAAGAAGAGGTTGACATTTTAATGAGCAGTGATATTTACTCTGCAACTTTATCGACCAAGTCAATTTCTTTCACACGTGCCCAAACAGGATGGCTTTTTCGGGAAGATAAAACAGTATGTGCAAATCTAGATTCTTAAACTTTAAAAATTGTTTGGTATTTAATGTTGCCAAAATAATATGATGAAAATTCAGGAAGAAGTATCTTACCGATTGTCTCCATGTAGTTTATTCTGTCTTCCTTGAATCCTGATAGGGAATTATAATAGTTGGTTACAGAGTCAGAATGCATTCTTGAAGAAACCAGGAGAGAAAGCTGAGCTCGTTGAATTCTATGTTGGGAAGGATTCTTGTTGCTAGCTACCTTGTTATTATACAGGGAACAATGTTTTCACATGATTCCATTATATTTCTAATACTTTATACCATAAAAAGACTACTAAGAAGGATACACTTGAATTCATTCTCCAATACTTTTGGACTTCCAAATCATTTACTCTCTCAATATCTGTTTCTCAGTATTCTGTGTATATGACTAAAATCACATAAGCTTACATTTCTGCAATACTGTCATTATAGAAAATCTCAGTGGAAATTTTCCCATTAATATATTATAAATTATTTCCATAATTCCCATTGTATCTGTCAGCAAAAGGTTATATAAGACTATTCAAAAATATGTTAAAATTTTTTGAATAGTATATATGATGAAGCATTTTTATAAAATTTTAAATTCAAGAATAACCATATCAGGTAAGTGACAAGATTTACTACTATGAAAAATCATATTTATTTTTATTACACATAGTAGAAATGAATATATTATCATTGGAACAATAAAAATATAGCCTGTATTAGCAGGGTTTTCTGAGAAACAAAAGGGTTGGAGAGGAGGGAGAAGGAGAGGGAAAGTATAAAGGAGATAGGAGAGGAGGAGGGAGAAATTGGTTTATTTTATGGAATGGCTTATGTGATTGTCGGAGCTGACAAATCTAAAATCTACAGAGCAGTCCATGAGGCTGGAAATTCAAAGAAGAGTTGATGCTGTGGTCTTGAGTCAGAGATCCACAGTCTGGAAATTCAGGCAGGGTTTCTATATTGCAGTTTTGAGACAGAATTGCTTTTTCTTCTAGAAACCTCCATCTTTGCTCTAAAGGCCTTCAACCAATTGGATGAGGCCCACTCACATCATGGAGGGTAATCTGTTTTACTCAAGTACACTAATTAACTGTAAATTATATCTGAAAAATACCTTCACAGCAACATTTAGACTGTTCTTTGACCAGACACCTGGGTACCATTGCCTAGCCAAGTTAACACATAAAATTAACCATCATACAACTTTACACATAAAACTAGAAAGTTCCCCTTGACCACTGCCCACAATTCCAGAGCTCCTTGCAGGTTACCAGTTTGTATCCTCCAGACCTTTGTTATGCTTTCCATACATAAATATGTATTCATAGTAATATATTGTTGATGTTTATTTTTTATAAAGTGTCACGTTGTATCTATTGGCTTTTTTCATTCTCTAGTATGTCTTAGAAGCCTTTTCTTATAAGTACATACTGTGCTACTTCATTCTTTTTAGCAACAGCATAATATTCATTACTATGAATAGACTATAACTTATTTATCTAGTCTTATTTTTGGACATTTAGATGCCTAGACACATTTGTGTCCAGTTTTCTGCCATTATATATGATGTTGTGTTTTTCATCCTTTGCATTTTCTATTATAGGGAGCAAGAAATTGAATGACTGGATTATGGGGAATATACACTAAAAATTTTTATTGATACGATAATTTATTTAATAAATGACTTTTCATTATAAGGTTACAAAATCAATTACCACCTGAGTATTTCTCATCCACAGATAAATTCAGACTGTGATATCTATCTAGGCTCACTAATTTTCCTCTCTAAGCCTATCTGGCAACAAATGGCATTATAGGATTCCCAGTTGTGAGATCCTACATTGCAGTCCATTTGTTGGCTTTAAAGTCTTATCTGTATTCTGTTCTTCTGGACACTATTAGATGGATCACTTCAAAAGAAGATAAAAATTGAAACTGCTATTCATCTAGTGCTATTGCTAAGCATCTCAAAGCTCTTGAACAGCGTCTAGGTGATCTTCTTAAATCTTTGACAGGTAAGGAGGGAGTCAGTAATGCTTACAGTTCCCATTTTGTAGGTAGAAACAGGTGCAGAATGCTTTGCTTTCTGATAATTGGTAAGGAGGCCACTGAAAGCAAAGTGGATCTGGAAACAACTCTGAACACATAGTATTGGAATGCCAGAAAACAGCAGCAGGGTGGAGACCAAGAGATCTGCATACAGGTATAGGGGAAGCTTGTTTTCAGTAAGTTATTGATTTTTTTTTAAGTAAGGTATTTCAAACTCTGACTATGTGTGGGTCTGAAAAAGGTAAAGATTAATGTTGAAGGAGTAGGAGGACTTCATTGAACAAAAGTAAGGACTCTTTTCTTGATGTCCCTTATACCACTTGTTTCCCTGAAACACTTAATTGTATCAGTGAACAAAGCTACCCTCTTGTTCTCTCTTCTTTGTTGAAAGCAACAAGCAGCTATAACTTGATGTTTGGTCTTGTTAGAGAATAGAGAATTTTAACAGGTCATTAATTCTAGTTGTGCTAGAGATTCCTGTGTAACTTGAACTATTTATTTCTTTTTATTTCACTTTTTTTTCTATCTATAAAATGGGAACAGAGTTATCTCTGACCCCTCCTTGTTACTCATGATATTTGACTATCAGCTTAATGAAGTTTTCAGATAGCTTTGTGCTGCTTGGGAGTAGAATCTAAAGGAATACTATATTGTATTTTTATTTAGATTTAACTCATTTGTAGATTCAATACCATACATCTTTGTGTGTTTTAAGTTTCTCTTTTCCAATTTGAAATGTGTAATTTTATGTATTTTTAACTTAATAGAATGTATAAAATGATTTTATAATTTTAAGTACCAAAGTAGTATTTATTTTTACCTACATGTTACATGTTTATGGGAAAATACATTATCTTGCAACTTTCTTTTAATCTGAAAATCTTACTTTAAGTTTTATTATTTTGAAATGTTTTGTTTTAGGAAAGAGTAGGAAACTTTTTGGCAGACTTTTATCTGGTGAATGGACTTGTTTTAGAATCAAGGAAAAGAAGAGAACATCTCAGTGAAGAAGATATTCTTCGAAATAAAGCCATCATGGAGAGTTTGAGTAAAGGTGGAAACATAATGGAACAGAATTTTGAGGTATAACTTTTACTTCTAATTTGTAGCTTTCTGAAGAGAGAGGAGATAGACTTCATCCTTGGTGGCATTCAGTAAGTTTATATAAATATACTCATAGGTTTTGTTTGCTATGTATTACCTCTTATTTTTCTGTGAGTCTTTATTTTCTTGATGTCATTATTATGAAGAAGAAAAAGAAAAAAATGGCCTTAGGTATTTTTTGAATTTGTATTTGATCTTTGAATCTTCATTAATAATAGATTAAAGTCATTTCATAAACATGAAACCCAGTGTTAATTTTTAATCCATGTCCCTTTACATATATTCTTCCTGCTTCCCCAGTCAAAATCTCACTGCTTTGAAGGCCCAACTAAAGATTCACACCTACTTTATGAATGTCATCTCTGGCTGATACCTTCCCATAAATTTTTTATTCAGTATGTATTTATTGAAAGCATGCTATATGTAAAAACTTGTGTGACAGTAAGGAAAGGGGAGGGGAAATTAGGAAATATAAAGATATATGAGACATGGTAATTGCTCCTATAATCTTATTCCCTTATAAGGTGAATCAGATGTATGCTTAAATTTGGTTTTTATTTTGACAATTTTAGATTTACTAAAAAGTACTAGAATAGTACAAAAAATTCCTTGATATTCTTCATCAAGATTCCCTAAATGTTAACATTTTACTACATTTGTATTGCACTGTTTTTCAAACTGCAGTATAGGGACCCTTTAATAGATAATGAAATTAATTTAGTGGGCCATGACCACCTTTTTAAAAAATTAATACCCAATTAAAATGATAGAGAAAAACCAGAGCACGTCATACATAATAAGGGTCATTTCTGCTTCATGAAACAATAGTTTCAAGGGTGTACATGTTGTATAAACAAGTATATGTGTGGGTACCAGATTGAAGTGTAATGATTAAAAGCTACTATAAGGAGGCTTGAATTCCTTGAATGTTTAGTCCCTCCCCTATGGTGCTGTGCCAGATCCTATGTTTTAGTGATAGTCAAACTTTCCAGAGTAGTATGCCAGGTTCCAGCTAATTCATGATAATACTATGTGTGCCAGGCAAACATTTTAATGCTTAGAAATTTCACATATTGAATGAATCATCATAGTTTAGTTGAGTACACTGTGTAAAGTATTTAAGTTAAAATTGTGATCACGCCAGTTTAGTGTGATCCTGTCGCTTTCCGGCCACATCCCATTTGTGCTCCTCATTTTTCTTCTGACCTTGGGATAGGCCTCACTAGACTTCATTTTCCAGAAGCCTCCTGATATTTACTGATCTTTGGTCAGTAGGAGAAATAGGACATGATGTGCTCAGGAAATAGAAATGAAGATAAACTGATACAGGGAATGCTGAGCCCAGTCTTTAACAAGGCTGTTAATCCTTTCCCATTGTTGACCAGACAAAAAGACCGTCTCTTTGCACTTATATTATGACTTAAATTTTTTTAGAGTTCTTTTTAAGAAATGATTTTTTTGTGGTAGTTATTGCTACCTTTGTTTAATTTTGGCAGCAGAATTTTGGGATGAGTACATGGAAATAAGACTGTATAAAATAGCATTTCATAGACCATTTTCCAGTTGTCTCTGTCTGATTTATGCATATTTAAAGTTCTTTATAATAAACAACTTAGTTTTCTTGAGGGTAGAGATTGTAAACTAGTTAAAAGGGGTTTTTAAATAGCCTCTTAATCAGCTGTAGTGTTGCAAATTGAAGTTAAAAGAATTTAATACCAGATAGCTATATGATAGAATAAACTAATATGACTTAAATTAAATAATTAAGCTTTCAACTTCTAATGAGAAATTAAAGAAAGTAGTTCTCATGTGAGCTTTATAGTTCTTGATGAATATTTAAATTCAATTTGTCAATTTCTATAAAGAATAAAAAACTTGGTGGGATTTTGATTAGGATGGTGTCGAATCTATAGATAAAACAGTTTCTACATAAGAGCCTGCTTGGATTTTTTTTTTAATTAAACTTTGTATTTTTAAATAATTGTAAATTCACATACAGTTGTAAAAAATAGTACAAAGAGATTCTGTGTATACCTCACTCAGTTTCTCCCAATGGATACATCTTACCAAACTGTAGTACAATATCACAACCAAGATATTGGCATTCATAGTCAAGACTATAGATGATAGGTGATAGAACATTTCTATCACCACAGGATCCCTCATGTTTCTCTTTTATAGACATATCTGCTGTCCCCTTACCCCCTCTCTGACCTTTACCCCTGGCAACTACTAATGTCTTCCTCCATTGGAACAATGGAATTATATGGTATATCTGAAATTGGCTTTTTTTCCCCACTCAGCATAATTTCCTGGTGATTCATCCAAGTTGTATGTATCAATAGTTTGTTTCTTTTATTGCTGAGTAGTATTCCATTATATTAATGTACCACAATTTGTTTAACCATTCACCTGTTGAAGAACATCTGGGTTGTTTCTAGTTTGGGGGAATTATGAATTAAGCTGCAGTAACATGCACGGATGGGTTTTTATGTGAACAAAATATAAGTCTTCATTTCTCTGGGATAAATGCCCAAGAGTACAGTAGCCGTGTCATATGGTAGTTGAATGTTTAGTCGTATAAGAGACTGCCAAAATGTTTTGCCATTTTATATTCCCACCAGCAGTGTATGAATGATACTGTTTTTCTGCATACTTGCCAGCTTTTGGTATTATTATTATTTTCTATTTTACCCATTCTGATAGTGTGTAATGTTATCTCATTGTGAGCCTAATTGCATTTTCATAATGGCTAATAATATTGAATATTGGCCTTTTCATGTGCTTATTTGCCATCTGTACATCCTCTCCAGTTACATGTCTCTTCTTTTGACCTTTTTCTAATTGAGTTGTTTGTTTTTTTTGCTGTTGAGTTTTCAAGGCCTTTTTATATTCTAGATGCTAGTTCTTTATCAGACATGTGTTTTGCAGATATTTCCTCCCACCCTGAGGCTTATCTTTTCATCTTCTTAAATGAGTCCTTCAGAGAGGAAAAGTTTATAATTTTGGTGAGGTCCAATTTATCAATTTTTGTTTTATGTCTCTTGCCGAGTCTAAGAACTCTGTCTAGCTCCAGGTTCCTAAGAGTTTCTCCTGTGTTTTTTCTGAAAGTTTTATACTTTTGTATTTTACATTTAAGGACATGAAACATTTTGAGTTAATTTTGTAGGTGGTGTAAGATTTAAGTCAAGGTTTATCTTTTTGCCTTGGATGCCCAGTTGCTCCAACATAACTTTTTGAAAAGGCTGTCCCTTCTCTATTGTATTACCTGCTGGGATTTTTTATTGAGATAGTATTGAATCTATAGATCAAAATGGGAGATTTGCTATCTTAACAATATTGAATATTCTCTTTGATTAACATGGTAAATCTCTCCATTTATTTAAGTTTGCTATAATTTCTCTCAGAAATATTTCTTAGTTTCCAGTATAAAAGTCTTTCACATATTTTATCAAATTTATCTCTAAATTATTCATATTTTGATGCTGCCATAAAAGATATTATTTTTAAATTTCATTTTCCAGTTGTTTATTCCTGTTGTATAGAAATACATATGATTTTTTTTACATTGCTACATTTATATATTAGTTCTGGAGTCTTTTATGACATTCTTAGGATTTTCTACACATATTCATGTCAGGTAATAAAGATAGTTTTACTTTTTTCTTGCCAATCCCTATTCCTTTTATTTGTTTTTCTTATTACTAACTGGGAAGGTAGCACCAACATAATAATGAATAAAATGGTAAGAACAAGTGCACATGTCGTTTTTCTGATCTTAGAAAAGACTTTTGTATAGTAGTGTTAATTTTTTAAAAATCCTTGTATTATTTTTTAACCTAAGTAATTTATTAAGAATTACTGAGAGCTAGGATTGTGTTATTTCTCAGCTTTGTAATCCTTTTAAGATTATATTTTTAATTGTTTTGGATTAAAGAAAATATGTCTCATATAATATATTGTTAGAGAAGAACTGAAGAATTACATTTGAGAATCTTTTTTGGAGCTCAATTATAAATCTTTAGAAGAAATGTAAAGAAAATAGTAATTCTATCAGATATTCATCAATATATGTGATTTGGTTGAATCAGGTAAGGTACAGGATACAAGAAAAACAAACTAGAATTGATAAGTCTAATTATAAAAAAGATACCAATAGCTGTGTATTGTTTTTTTTCTCTTAGACACAGAATTTAACACAAGGAAAGCAGCATGGAACTGATGATATCAGTTTATATATATTCAACAGTGGTCATTAAAGGAGAAAAGAAATATTTGTATGTATTTTGTTGATAATTTTAGGAGTACAGTTCTTTTAAGCCTACATAAGAAGCTTTTAAGGAAAGGTATATGTAAGTTTAACTTGTAAAGTTAAACAATAGGGGGTCAATAAGGAGGGATCTATCAACTTTAAGAGGTGTTGCCATTTTTATGGTAAATTAGATTTAAAATCTTAACAGTTTTAAAAGACATTATAAACCAATATGGAAAATTAATGGCTTCTAGGTCACAGCTGGCAATATGAAAGTGAATCAAGTGTGAAAATATACATATATTAACTTATAAATCAGGGTGAAATGTAGGTTAGTTACTCAAATGTATGTATTTAATTAGGGACAGTTATGTACAAAGCATTGTATTTTACTGGAGAGTAGTGAAGGATTCTCCAGTGGCCTAATCTGAGTTGAGTTCCATAAACTCAAATTCAGCTTCTACAGGTCAAAAATTGAGTTTATATTCACTTCAACAAGTTTTTCTTTATTATCTACGTTGGCTTAAAAACATTGGAGTTGTTAATATGGACTTTATGTTAAGTACTTTCCTTATTTCATTATTACAGTGACTTGAAGAGATGAGCACTATTTCCGCATTGTATAGAAAAGAAATTATTGTTTAAAAAAGTTAATTTCTCTGAAGTCACAAAGTTAGAGTAGCAAAGATGGGCTTTCATTTTTAGGAACCTGACCACAAATCTGTTCTTCCTCTTAAGTATTTTATTTCCCAGTCTGTCTTTGTTATAGTCTTTTTTTCTGTATATCTAAATGTTTTAACTTGTTTTAGGAATTTTTTCAAAATATTGGAAAGTTGAAATTGGAAAAGAGTGGGGAAAACCTTAAGAAATAATCTTGAAAAGATGCTGTTGGTAAATCTTATAAAAATCAGTAGGACACATATTAGTAAAAAATATATGTTTGGCTTTGAAGCATTATTGAAAGTTTCAAGAACCTAAAAAATATATATGATTTCTTATTCTTTTCAAAAGACGTGACAATACTACATTTTAAAGCCATGCTGTAAGGATTGGGAGAGATTTGTTAAAGATACAAAATTACAGGTCCGACGTGGTGGCTCACCTCTGATCCTAGCACTCTGGGAGGCCAAGGCGGAGGATTGCTTGAGGTCAGGAGTTTAAGACCAGCCTCAGAAAAAGCGAGACCCCATCTCTACTAAAAATAGCGAGAAATTGGCTGGACAACTAAAAATAGAAGAAAAAAAAAATTATAGCCGGACGTGGTGGCGCATGCCTGTAGTCGCAGCTACTCAGGAGGCTGAGGCACAGGAGGTTGCTGATACCACGGCACTCTAGCCTGGGCAACAGAAGGAGACTCTGTCTCAAAAAAAAAAAGATATAAAATTACAGCTAGATAGAAGAAATCAGTTTTAGTGTTCCTACACCACTGTAGGATGACTATAATAATAATATATAGTTTCAAATAGCTAGAAGGAAGATATTGAATGTTCCCAATGCAAAGGAATGATAAATGTTTGAGATGATTGATATGCTGATTACTCTGATCACCGTATATTATATGCATCAAAACAGCACTATGTAATCCATGAATATGTACAATTACTATTTGTTAATTAAAGAAAAATTTTAAAGCCACGTTTTAATAGAGTTCAGTTCTTAAAAATAAATCTTAATCCTTTTCAGAATGAATTTATATTTTTTATTGTAAATGAATAGCTTTTTGGTTTCTTGTTTTTTTTATTTCCAACCAAATATTTATTTTAATTTCTGTAAGAAATGGCTTATAGGTAACATTTAGGAGGAATTATTTGCCATTTGAATCCTTTTGCTGTGCCTTCTCTCCTTTTTTCTTCTGTTTTAGATGTTGTTTTAGTATTTAGTATATATTTCTGACCCTTTTTTATAGCAAAGTTTGAGTGCTCAGAAATTCTCTAAGTCATGGTACTTGCTCCTGTATTGTTAGTACTTTTCCCCCCTCCTTGTTCTAACCAGTTATTATTGGAGGAGGGAACATTGCTCCATTTATACCTTAGAGTCACTGATAAAAGCATTTATTGTGCCAACTATATGCTCAGAATATTGAGTTAAGCCCTATTAGTGATTATGAATTTTTTATATGTATATAAAATCTAAATAGGAATGAATAGGCATAAAATACATGAATATCTTAAACTTTGAGAAACTTTTACCATAAGAAATATTAGAGTAATAGCAAACTGTCCAGGCGCAGTGGCTCAGGCCTGTAATCCTAGCACTCTGGGAGGCCAAGGTAGGAGGATCGCTTGAAGTCAGGAGTTAGAGACCAGCCTGAGCAAGAGTGAGACCCCATCTCTACAAAAAATAAAAAAAATAGCTGGACGTGGTGGTGTGTGCCTGTAGTTCCAGCTACTTGGGAGTCTGAGGCAGTAGGATTGCCTGAGCTGAGGAGTTTGAGGTTGCACTGAGCTATGATGATACCACTGCACTCTAGCCCTGGTGACAAAGTGAGACCCTGTCTCAAAAAAAAAAAAGGGTAACAGCAAACCTAGAAATAAAGTATTTCCTGTATACTTCAAGAAAAACAATCATCAGAGTTTTTACACTTAATTGTGAGGGAAAGGCTTGAACAAGGCGTTTTAGTTACAGAGCTGAGTGACTTGACAGAATAACGTGAGAAAGTTATTTGGTATCCTGTGGCAACCTCATGTCTTCCTGTTCATTAGATAGCCATGGCATCACTACAGAAGGGGCACTGAAGGATTCAGCTAGAGGTGTCAGTATGTAATAAAGGAACAAGTAGAATAAACATAAACTAGAAAAGATATTATTAGAATATAATAATTGATATTTATAATGATGAGGTAAGGTGCTCAATAAAAGGTTAAATTATATTCATTATAATCTCTTTACTAAGATGGGAAACGTATAATGTACCATTTAGAAAGAATTCTATTGGAAATAGTAGAAATTTATTTTGAGAAGTTTATTCCCAGAAAAATATAATGATGTAACATGCCATATTATCTAATCCTGTGGAAATGTGTCTTAATTATGAAAATGCAAAACATATATATAAAAAATATAAATCATTTATATTAATAGAGATTTGGGTAGAGATGGGATTAGTCTTTGCTGTGGCTCTGGGTTGGAGCAGCAACCTTAATTTTTCCAGCTGTTTTCCCTAAAATTACAGGTTCTGTTAAAATGTGTCTCTCTGCTTTCTAGTACGTCATTAGATACTATTTTATCTAATGTTTTACCATAGCATTTATGAGGGTCACTAACTGGATTTTAAGCCTGTTTGTCATTCTGCTGATAGGCCATTGCTATATAATATAGTATTAATTATAATATCCCACTGTTTTTATTAAACTTAGTATTGGTTATGATGTAAATCTGGCTGCTTATAGGAAATTCCAGGCCTACCATGGTTGCTCAAGCCTGTAATCCCAGGACTTTGGGAGGCTGAGGCCGAATGATTGCCTGAGGCCAGGAGTTTAGGACAAGCTTGGGCAACATAGAGAAACCTTGTCTCTATAAAAACAAAATTTTTAAAAATTAGCTGGCCTGGTGGCTCAGCCTGTAGTCCTAGCTACTCAGGAGGCTGAGGTGGGAGGATCGTTTGAGCACAGGAGTTAAAGATTGCAGTGAGCTATGATCATACCACTGTACTCTAGCCTGAGTAGCTGAGCAAGACCTTATCTCTAAAAAAGGAAAAGAAATTCCAAAATAATGGGGACTTAACCAAGATAGAAGTTTATTTTTCTCTCATGTAAATATCTGAGTTTGTGTGGTTTTTCTGCTCTTGGATTAAAATCAGACCTAGCCCTTTTTTGGGTCTTATTTCTCTGCCATTCCTAGGATGTGGTCCTCGTCCACATGGTATAAGATGATTTATTGTGAATTTCATATTCCAGCCAGCAGGAATAGTAACATGCCTCTTCTGTTTGAGGACTCATTCAAAAGTTGCACACATCACTCTCCTTACATCTCATTGGTTAGAATTTAGTCACATGGTAACAACTAGCTGCAAGGATGGCTAGAAAAGAAATATTTATTCTGAGAAATCATGTGCTTAGCCAAAAATTTGGAAGGGAGATTCTTTTACAAAGAAGAATGAGAGAATAAATATTGGGGAGACAACTAGGAATCTCTGACGTGTCATCAGTGGATACATACCTGGAACTTCAGTTACCATGTAAACATTAGTAACTGTCACCCACATATATAGCTTCAACTCTGACCTTTCCCCACATCACCACATCTGTATGATGCATTTGTCTGTCTTCACTTGGGTAAACATAGGTATCTAAAATTTAGTCTGGTAAATCTAATCAAAAATTTTGTTCCTTTTTCTTCTTCCTGTTTTCTCTGTCTTGGATAGTGGCACCATTATCTCCTCAAGCCAGCAACCTGAAATTTTTCCTTAGACTTCTTAGCTTTACTCTTACCTCTGTATTTGATCAATCACAAATTCCTAAAGATCTCTTAAATCTATTTGTCTCCATCCATTTCCAAATAGCATGCCCTTATCATGTCTCATTTGGATTACTGAGGTAATTTCCTAATTTATACACTGCTGCCAGAGTGATCGCCCTGAAATAGATTGAACCAGGTAATGCCTATGCTCTGTAACTAAAATACATAAAGTACTATTTAAGCACTGTACATTTAACAACTCATTTTTATCCTCACAATAACCATGTGTGAGGTTATGTAGTTGACTAAACTGAGGCAAAATAGATTGAATAATTTGTCCAAAGTCAGCTAGTAATTGGCAAATCCAGGATTTGATCACTCTGGCTCCAAAATTTGTGTTTTAACCACTACATTATATTGTACAAAATACTTGACTGTCCATTGCTTCCTGAGTAAAATACAATCTGCTTCATACACAAAACCCTTTCAAACTACTCTTTCTCTTAGGTGTCTGGCCACTTACCCTTGTCTCTTAGTACTAAAATTTCATATAAGCTATTCATACAACCAGACACACTACAGCTGCAATTTCTCAGTATATCATGTTTTTTCTCACCATTGTGTTTTACCTAGTTTCCTGCAACTGGTTATTCTGTTCACTTTCTTTTAGACTCCTCAGCTCAGGACTCATTAGTCCACATCTTTTGGCTACCCCATTCTGAATCAGAAAACTCCTTATGTGTCATTTATGTCACCCTTTACGTCTTCTATCGTAACTCCGATTACCCTGAATTGTAATTATCTATTTTTTGTATGTTTCTTTGTAACCTTCTCAAGAAAAAGAATGGTGTCTTTCCTATTGCCTGAAACTCAAAAACTGTTAGTTTCCTTCATTCCCACATCCTTCTGCTGCTACTCAAAGATCATCAGTGACTTCTAACCAACAAAATCTAAGGCCTTTTTTCAGACTTCTTTCTCTTCAATGTCTCTGTAGTATGATATTGAAACAGTCTTTTGGCCTTCATGATTCTGTAGAAGAGGCTCAACTTTACCTCTACAAAACTTAGTTCTTAGTTGGGAGGGCCCCCTGTAACAAAAGACAGATTACTAAGAGAAAAGCAAACAAATTTATTAATGCATGCAGCAGATACTTCGTGGGAGAAACTTCAATGAAAAGTAACTCAAAACAGTGGCTTAGAACTCCACTTATATAGCATTTTCACGCAAAAAACAATAAATTTGCAAAGAAATGACAGGACAAAGGAAAGTGATTTTAGATTTCCAAGGGTAGGAAACTGTGGGAAGGTAAATATATAGGAGGAAACTAATGGAGTAAGGTTTGCTTGCAGATTCCTATGGTGCTGTCTCTGAACTATTAAGAGTCTAGAATTGTCTCTAGTGAAGGAGAATTTATATCCTATCTTTAAGCAGAAAAGGGGGAGGATAGAGAAAGCTTTTTCTCTCGTTTGCTACGTGTTAATTGCCTTCAACTCAAAAATAATTTTTATATCTGAGAGGTATTTTCACGTGACATTCTGGTTTATTTTAATACCTTGGTGCTCTCATTTTTCTTTTACTTATCTGGATCCTTTGTTTCTCCTTTTGTCCTAACTGTATTTTTTAGGACTCAGTTATCAGCCCTCCATTTTCTTACCCATTTTTTATCTTGTCAGAGAATTTCTTTTCTTTCTATAATTACCCTCTAGGAACTTCCCAATATATAATAATTACTTACTGAATCTTTTATTCTGTGCCAGGCATTAAGCTCTTTACATATGTTATCTCCTTTAGTTTTTAATTATGAGAATATGATAGGCTATATTCTCATTTTGCAAGTGAATTAAATTGACATAATAGAAAGTAACTTGCCCAAATTCACTAGAGCTGCCATCCTAACTCAGTTTTGTGTCTTAAAAATCCTTGATTTTGGCCTGGTGTGGTGGCTCAAGCCTGTAATCCCAGCACTTTGGGAGGCTGAGGTGGGAGGATTCTTTGAGGCCAGGAGTTTGAGACTAGCCTGGGCAGCATAGCAAGACCCCTTCTCTACAAAAAATGTTTTTAAAAATTTAACCAGGAATAGTGGCATGTGCTTGTGATCCCAGCTACTTGGGAGGCTGAAATGAGAGAATCTGCTTGAGCCCAGGAGTTTGAGGCTGCAGTGAGCTATGATCGTGCCACTACTCCAGCCTGAGTGACAGAGTAAGACCCTGTCTCAAAAAAAAAAATCCTTGATTTTAATAGCGCTAATATACTGCCTGTTAACATCTCACATTCATTATATCCAAAACTATACTCCTCTGAGTGGAACCCTCCCTGATGTTATTATTTTTCTTGTTACTTATGATAGTCTTTTTTATTGCCCTTTTGTTCCATGGCATGTCCTGTTGTTTTTTCCTTAGGAATTTTCAATTTCCACTTTCACTCCCTAGTTTAGTACTTTATTTCCAGTTGATCCTATAGTGATTTAGATTCATATTTAACAAAGACACGGTGGAAGTTTTAAAATATGACCTTTGTGACCTTTATCTTCTGTTGCTGATCTACCTTTTGAACTTCTCTCTCAACTTCGAATAAATGAGTCTACTGGTGTTTTTTACCTTTAATTCTCTCTGTTTTTAAAATACTTTTTATTTTATCTTCATTTATGTCTGAGGTCCAATCACATAGTTTTGGTTTATTATCCACAAAAGATTGCCATCTTTCGTGAACATCTGCATTTTCTACAATCTCATTTGGCCTTTAAAAATATATTATTTTGTATTTCTAGTTAACTGTTCATGACCATATTTTTTTTTCTTTCCAACTGAATTACAAGTTCCTTGAAATCAGAATTAGTTCTTGTACTTCTGTGTAGCTCCCATGTTAAACATCTAGCATAATGCCAGGAACATTTTAGATGATTGAAACATTGAATGAATGGATATTATTGCTTTGATACTTGTCTTATTGGAATTTAGAAAAAAATTGATAATAAATATTACCAATAGAGCTTAAATCATCATGGAACTATCTTAGAAGGAACCTCTTCAAGAATTGTGAATTAAGAGATTAAGTAGACTGGTAGTTTAAATGGTTCACTAGAAGTTTTAATTTGATATTTTAAAAAATATAACATTTTTCTTTCACTATCTCTCCCGAACTGCTTCTTTTGTTTTTTTTTTGGCAGCCAGTTCGAAGACAGTCCCTTACCCCGCCTCCTCAGAACACTATTACATGGGAAGAATATATATCTGCTGAAAATGGAAAGTAAGGGGTTTCTTTGGTTTATGTATTCTTTAGTTTTTAGAAAGATTAAAAGCTGTAAAAACTAAGTATGTGACTACTTGGGTCTAATAATTAGAGAATTATTGGTATAATTTTGTCTGAAAATTTAATTTACCTTTTAAAAATATGAATCAAGCATGATGAGAGTGGAGTATCCCAAATTATGCACAGTCTTTGAATAAGGTTATAGAGCTGCCTTCTACATCCCGACCCTGCCAATCTACACATACCAAAAAGCTATAAAAGACATTGTTCTAAGGAAATACAATGTAGGGAATTGCCCAATACAGTTGCATATTTGAGATTTCCCATTGTGTGATGAACTTTTGTATTTCATGATTATCCTGACTTTTTAGCCTGGTGTGTAAGGCCATTCACTATTTGTCTGCTCCTTGCCTTTCCAAGCTCATCTCTTGTCATTTTTTTTGTTTGTTTTAGCCTACACTAGACTACATCTCACCATTCTTCCATAGGGCCTTTGTTCAACTTTATTAGTAACATTTAGTAGAGTACCTAGCACATAGCTTGTACTCAGCACATATTTATTGACTAAAGGAATAATAAATGAATCATGAAAGTGTTTATTTTGAATGAATGAATAATTAAAATTTATTCTTGCCAACCATTATTTCCTTTTGGTGGCTAATAAAATATTACCTGCCCTCTTCTATATAGGAGGAAGTTGTCATCATTTTGTTTTTCTTATTGAAAGATTTATTATATTTTTGTAACATCTCCAAAATGTTTCTATATTAATATGTTATAGTGTTAAACAAAATTTATGGGAGGCCATTGTTTTGGACTAGCCTCTTATACTAGGCTCCAACAGACCAGACCAATCCAGAATTTAGTTACTTCTTCTAAGTGCACTGAACTTTGAAGTGGATCAGTTTTCCAAAAAAATAGAACATTATAGTCGGCTTGAGTTATTAGCACAGTAAGTAAGTTCTCTCTGTTTTAACGCTATAATATAAGGAAAGCAGCTTTGAAAGGACTAGATTGCTTTTTGTTCCGTTTTTGCTGTCTTCATCCCTTTTCAGTCTATAAAACCAGCCTCTTCTGCTCAGCTCATTGGAGCACTCATTCTGTTTTATAGAACATGCTGTTCCCCTATGCTAGAATTGCAAATGAAAGCCAGTTAGATTTTTAACTTAATTTTTTAATAGTTTGTCTTTTGATTATAGTTAATATAAAATGCTTTATTCATCATAATACTTTTTATTGATCAATGCTGAGACAGTAGTAGACAATAAAGGAGATTAAATTGAATAAGTGACTTCAAAGACATACAGGGATACTTTTAAAGTTTGTTTTTTGCTAGTGATTTTCTTCCTAAAAATAGTGATTGTTAAAATTATATTCAGTGTGAAATTACTTGAGGTCTGATAATTTTTTTCCGAAATGTTTTTGTTACTCATGTCTCATTTCTTATATTATTCCCTTTTAGCATAATTTTATTTCTATAGAGTAAGAAAAATCAAAATATGAATATCATTGGAAGATAACAGATTTTTCTTAGGACGATGATAGCCTATGGGAAAAATTTTCTGACATTTTCTTTTTTTTTTTTTTCTATTTTAGAGCTCCTCATCTGGGTAGAGAATTGGTGTGCAAAGAGAGTAAGAAAACGTTTAAAGCCACAATAGCCATGAGCCAGGAATTTCCCTTAGGGATTGAGTTGTAAGTTTGTTACTAACTATAAATATTTATGACAGAAGCTATTAAACGCTAAAGACTATAATAATATTCTCATGTGAGTGGTGCATTTGAGGCCTTTGAAATGTAAAAGCAAAGAGCCATTGCCTTGATAGCATTTGTACCCTTCTAGAAATTTTCTGGTTCACAAAAATGTTAATTTTTATTATTTTAACCAGATAAATTTTTGAATAGTTTTTTTATAAACTATAAAAGTAATACATGAGTACATGCTTATTTTAAACAAAGTATAAAAGTATGGAAATTTATAGAACAAAAAGTGATGGTTTTCTCTTATGACATTAATAGTTAATGACTAGTATGTTTTTGTCTAGACTAATCTTGTTTTTGCATTTTTTTAAATAAAAATGGTGAAATAATCCCTGTTTTATTCTGTGAGTTCCTTTTTTTCTTTTAAAAGTGAGTGTATCTTAAATTTCATACAGTAATTACATTTTTGTCCATCATATTCTTTTTCCTTGGTAATTTGTAGTATTGATATACTGTCATTTTATTATTCCTCTACTGATAAACATTTTGATTATTTGTAGTTTGTCACCATGTTAAACAACATTGCAGTGAACATCTTGATTATATCCTTTCAAATCTGTACTTCACCAGATGTTCCTTTTAAAAGAAATCTAATTTGTTGCCCCTGAAGTAGATTGGGGTAAAAAAAAAAAAAAAAGAATCTAATTTGGAGAGATGGGTGGAGTGGAAGATAAGTAGTTAGAGCTGACTCGGATAAAACTGTAGCTTTAAGCTCTTCATTAAAGTGGGGAAAAGGGGATGAATTAAAATCCCAGACTATCTTTTCTTAGTAGTTCTTTCCCTTTCCATTCTGACCTAATACATTAAAAAAAATTGTCAGAGAAGAGAGCAGGACCCATATTTTTCCAAAAAAGTCCATACATGTAGCATATTACCTGACCTTGCCCCATACCCAGGCTTTAGAAGAGCAGATAGAATGTTCTATACAGCCCTCAAGTTAGGTCACAGAGAGATAAGTCTCAGAAAATGTGGGAAGGGAGACAGCCACAGGTACAAATCTGCTGTAATTCATCATATCTAGGACCCAGTTGACTCAAAGATACACCAATTTTATATTCTACTTATTAATAAAGAAGAAAACTGTGGCTAAGTTTAAGATGCCATCAATTTTAGGATTTATCCTGATTTTAGATATACTATTACATGAAAAAAAGGATGTCTTAAAATTTATGAAATGCGGCAATTGTAATCACTACACCTGAAAAAAATGAAATAAGGAACACAGCATGTAAATGCCAAATAATTCATTCTAGAATAAAAGGCAAGAAGAAATGCCCTCTTAATGCTACAGAAAAACAAACAAAAAAACTGGCACAAAAATCAGTAAACTAGATCATTCTAAGATGAGATGATAAGGCAGTAGAATGAAATGAAAAGGAGATTGTAAAGCTAAGGAAATAAATTGAACACTAAACAACACTATTGTAAAACAAATACATCAGAAACAACAATGAACAGAATAGATGTGACTAAAAATTAAATTTTGACAGCTCATAGTGAATGCAGGAGAAAAAGAGATTAAAGATATTGGAGAAACAATATATATGGAGGACAAAGATGGTTCGACGTAAGAACGGCAGTGGCTGTTCCATTTAAATAGAGAGTCTCCAAAATGTGTTCAAAATATGATAGAAAAAAATTTCTTTGTAATGAACTGAATCTGTAAGATAACATTAGGTTCCAAGAGAAATTGAAACGAAATGATTAGTAACAGAAATTATCCTGATTAAACTATCAGGCTTTAGTCAGGAGCTGTGGCTCATGCCTGTAATCCTAGCACTTTGCAAGGCCAAGGCAGGAGGATTGTTTGAAGCCCAAGATTCATTACCAGCCTGGGAAACATAGCAAGACCCTGTCTCTAACAAAAAAAAATAAAAAAGAATTAACTATTGGGCTTCAATTGTTAGTAAAGAAATCTAAAGGCGTACAGGCAGAAAAGGGGCAAAATCACCTTGGCCTTAAATTTTTTCATACATCTTGACATTTCTGAAGCAAAGAAAGTGTGATCTGATAGTATGTCTGTCATGTGTGTATCAAGGCCACTAAAGATATTCTCAGACATGAAAGAATTCAAGAAATATAGCAGCTTTAGGCCTTTTTTGAAAGAAAAATACTACTACTTGAAAATAAAATCCATCTAATTGAAACATGAAAGAAGTTGTAGTATAATAACTAGTGTGATACAGAATGCTAGGAGACATTATGAAATTGTAGTTCAGAGGGAAAGATAACGTGAAATTTTATGTAAGCTAAATTTCCCTTTAAGTATAAAGGTAAGAAACACTCTTTTAGCAAATAGAAATCAAGGAATATTAAGAATATAAGAGCCCTTCACACACATGATAGATTGTCAGTGAAAATCAGGCGCCCACCAAAATATTTGTACCCCCATAATATTCTGAAATTGAAAAAAAAAAGGAAAAAAAAAACCCAAAAATAAAATCAGGCATCCAATGAGTCTAATTAAAGAACTCAGGAATATATAGCCTTCAGGAAGAAGACAGGTGTAAGCCTTGAACCATTTAAGTGTGGACCTAAAATCAAACAGTTAAACACAAATAAAAGTTACAAACTGTGACAGTAAAAAGAATAATAAAAAATTTAAGAGGAAGAAGATGTGTAATTTCCTCATCCTTAATATCTGGAAGTCAGAACTACTATGTAAGTTTGAAGCATGTGGTTAAAAAACAACATGAGGACACAAAGAAATAATTTCAACATGAAAACACTTTTTCTTTTTCCATTTTTCAGATTATTGAATGTTTTAGAAGTAATAGCTCCCTTCAAGCACTTTAACAAGCTTAGAGAATTTGTTCAGATGAAGCTTCCTCCAGGATTTCCTGTAAAATTAGGTAAGAGAAAAAATTTAGATGTAATTTTAATGTCTTTTAGAAATATTGAGCTGCTCATCAACATTTAATAAGAAATATGTTTTAAAGGAAAATAGATTTCCTAGTTGCTTACATTTTTGTAAAGTTTTTAAGTAATTGTATGCATTGGTATTCATGTTTTGTCCCCTCCCCTTTCCTTACTGTCACACAATTCTTTGCGATAGCATGCTTTCAATAAACACATGCTGAATAAAAAATTATAGGAAGGTCATTCTTGTCACCCTACATCTGGTAAAACTTAAGGTACATTACTGCTTTGGTCACAACCCTCCATTGGCTTTCCATCTGATCCAGAGTAAAAGCCAAAGTCTTTTCCTTGGCCTGAACCCCACCTGATCTGGCTGCCTATTTCCTCTCTGACCTCATCTGCTAATCTTCCCCTCATTCACTCCGCTGCAGCCATGGTGACCGCCTGGCTGCTCCAAGAATAAACCGGATACTTTCTTTTTAGGACTTTTGTACTTCCTTCTGTTTGGTATTTTCTTCCTCCAGGCAACTGCATGGTTTGTTCCTACCTCAGGTCTTTGCTGAAAAGTCACTTCATTGAGGTTTTTCATTGACTATCCTATTCAACAACTCTTATCCCCCACAATGAGATTTCCTATTCCCCTGCCATGCTTTGTTTTTCTCTAGATACTTATCACCATTACTCTTTACTTATTTATTTTCTGTCTTTCCCAACCAGTGTAATCTCCGTAAATGCATTAACCTCTTTTCTTGTTTACTGATGTATATCTAATGTCTAGAACAGGAGTCAGCAAACTTTTTCTGAGAGTTAATAAATATTTTAGGCTTTATGAGCCATCACATGGTTTCCGTCACCACTACTCAACTCTCTCTGGAGAGCAAAAGCAGCCATAGACAACAAGTAAATGAACGGGCATGTTGTATTCCAATAAAACTATTTATGGTCACTAAAGTTCGACTTTCGTGTAATTTTCACTTCTTGAAATACTGTTCTTTTTTTCCCCCAACGATTTAAAAATCTAAAATCTTTTCTTAGTTCATGGGCTCTTTTTAAATAGTCCTGGCAGAAAGCCTTAGTTTGCTGACTTCTGCATTAGAACAGCATCTGCGCACAGTAGGCACAAATGAATGTTTTTTTTCTAGAAGTAACTGGAAACATTGTAATTCTTATTTTGACTTTTGTGTTTGTCTAATTAAGGTATTTTATTTTCTTTTTTACATGAGACTGTTGCTTTCTGCAATACAATACTACTTTATATCAGTCATTCTTTTTTTTTTTTTTTTTTTTTTTTTTGAGACAAAGTCTCACTTTGTTGCCCTGGCTAGAGTGAGTGCCGTGGCGTCAGCCTAGCTCACAGCAACCTCACACTCCTGGGCTCAAGCCATCCTCCTGCCTCAGCCTCCCTAGTAGCTGGGACGACAGGCATGTGCCACCATGCCCGGCTAATTTTTTCTATGTATTTTTAACTGTCCAATTAATTTCTTTCTATTTTTGGTAAAGATGGGGTCTCGCTCTTGCTCAGGCTGGTCTCGAACTCCTGAGCTCAAACAATCTGCCTGCCTCGGCCTCCCAGAGTGCTAGGATTACAGGCGTGAGCCACCACGCCCGGCCGTATCAGTCATTCTTAATTTACTGTGTGTTTTTACTCTCAACAGACACTTGAGTTCGCTT
Source organism: Avahi laniger (assembly GCA_963575035.1). Classification (NCBI taxonomy): domain Eukaryota; kingdom Metazoa; phylum Chordata; class Mammalia; order Primates; family Indriidae; genus Avahi; species Avahi laniger. The sequence goes on from CAUYSK010037714.1 coordinate 22,973, forward strand.
TTATAGACTTATTTCTGAAGGGATTTTCAGTGTTTATTTCATAGATGAAATCCCTGAGGCTCATAAGTAAAATTATTGATAGGAATCAGAACCTAAGTTTTATGACTTACGCTGTTTCCAGTAACTCATATTAGGAATAAAACTAATCAGAATGATTAATGTATTTGCCCATTTTAAGTGCCAGATTTCACTTATAAAAATGTATAGTCAGAAATATATTTCATTTGGAAGAATATTAGGCTGTGTTGGAATGGTGTTACTTTAGTTTTGATGAGATTGTTTTTATACCACATATTTAAGTGATGGATTGTTTTTAGTGTTTTAAAACAAAAATGGATCAGTATATTTAACTTGGGCTAGTAAGAATGAAAATAAATCAATTCTTTTCAAAGAGTCAAAATAATATATGTATTATAATCTGAAGAAAAGATGTCAGAATGCAAAACGTACAAAAGTGGCTGTTCCTTTGCCCTAAGAAAAAGAAAAAAGACTGGTGGAATCTGGCATTATGTTCTTAAGATTGGGAAGAAATAGGATCTTGAGTTTTTTATATAATTCTGGATGCCTCAATGTCTTTCCTTCCTCACCAGTCAATACCCAGACCCTTGCCCAAATGATACACTCAGTATTAAATATACATTTGGATTTTTCTGGTCCTTGAGTAGTGTTTTTTTACATTTTAAGGAGTATGGACATCTCCAGTAGTACTTTATAGTCTATGAATAGTTAGATTAATGCTTGATTTTACAAAGGTATCATTCATTGTTCTCTCTGTAGATATACCTGTGTTTCCCACGATCACAGCCACTGTGACTTTTCAGGAGTTTCGCTATGATGAGTTTGATGGCTCCATCTTTACTATACCTGATGACTACAAGGAAGACCCAAGCCGTTTTCCTGATCTTTAACTGACGTGGAAAATGATACCATCTAACCAAGAAAGGAGAATGCAGAGACCCCAGAAGTGAATCCAAATAGAAGGGACAAATGCTTTCAGCGAAGAAAAGGGAATTACACATTGAATCGACACATCAGTAATATGATATAATGAAATGGGCCTCTAATAGGAATTTCAGCAAGTTTCCTGATGTGCCATTTTAAGTCTTTTAAAAAATATACATATTATAAACATAATAGTTTGACACGTTAATGACCCTAAGACCTTCGTATGTAAAGCAGCTATGAGTGCTGTGATTTGTTTTTAAAAATTTTTACACTTCTTGTTGAAATATATATGCATATAAATATATCTATATCTATATCTATATCTAAAACACTCCTGGACCATTAACATAAATTAAATGTCTTAAGAGATATGAAGCCCTTTTAAACTTGTCATCTTATATTCAAGGTGACATTTATAAATATTCCTTAAAGCTTTGTTTTCATAAAATGTAAACTATGTAACATTATGTATATATAGTTCAGTAATTTGAATGTTTGTTCAGTATAATGAACTAGAAGGAATGCAATTTTCTGTAGATGAATGAACCAAATGGTAACCATTAAACAATTGCATTTATATGTTGCAATACATTTCAGAAGGAGCGTTCACTCTGCAGGGAATAAGGTACCTCCTTTAGCACCTTAGTGCAATTCATCGTGGTGCTATTTGTTTTTACTTGAATTCTTTCTTCAATGGAAAATGTTTGTTACTAATCTTCTTTTCATAGAACCTCTATTTTTTTTCTAAACTTGAGTTTAATAGTTCTTGTTATGTTCATGATAAGATATGGTTAGCATGCTTAAAGATATTCTTCTTCCAAATCTCAGCACTTTAAAAAATTCCAAATTTTTAAACTTGCTTCCTAATAATTTTAGTGCACATCAGTCTGATCATTTTGTTTGTTTTTAGTGGAGTATGGATGCATTGGTGTCAATTTTAAAAAACAATTCACATGTTTTGGACAACCCTACATATTTAATACTTTCAAAATAAGGTAAAAACATTTTATATGCTAACAGAATATATTTGTTAAAAGTTAAAGTCCTGAAGTGTACACAAGATTGACAATTCCTATTGTTTATTTTTTTTAGTCACTGGAAAATATTTATTGATTTTAATGTCTCCAAAATGTTAAAATCATGCAGTACTCATTTTTGCACTTAAAATTTTTCATATTTATTCCAAGATGGTTTGACGGTCCAAGAATGAAAATAAATTAGGGAGAATAATGTATAAGAATTATAAAGTGTCATGTTGTATTAAAGAACTTAGCTAAATGTTTTTTAAGTGTATCCTGATAAATGTGTTGAGTGCATCTATCAAGTTTTTTAAAGTGACCAGTAGTTTAAACTTTTTCCAGAATTTTAGATAATTTGAAATAAGTTTAGAGACCCTTATTGAAGAGATGATTTATTTAAGAATCCAAAGCATCAACCATAAGAAAAATTTTATAATAAACATCTTTAAAGCCACATACACCGTACTGATATATACATTGCATATGTTGACATTTTATTAAATACATTTTATAATAAAGAAAAATAATTATAGTTAAAGACCTAATTACTACCTTATGTGGGTAATGAATTTTGGGGAAAGAGTTGGTATATCCAGACTAGCCTTGTTGAATAGAAGTTGATCTCTATTATTTAGGGAATGGTTGTAGATCAAGTGACTTAGAGACTGAATTATGCAGTCAATGGTTATATGAAGTTTGAGACACTGAAAGGCAGTGATCACTGTTGTTTTCAGGGTCCCTTACTTTGTAGGACTATGGTATACGTTCAGAAATATACTGCAGATTTTTTCATAAGTGCCGACACCTTAGAGAGGAAGAAACCTGGAAAACTATAGCTTGGGATTTTTCAGTTTCCTAACAGCTATGAATATTTTGCTGGGGTACACTGGATGTAGGAAGACTACTGAAAATTTTTGTACTTGGATTTTGTTTTTAAGACTTATTTTCTTTAAAGGATAGTAGAAACAAATTATCCATTCTAGTGTCTTTTCTCTGATCACAAAGAACAAACAAATGTCAGTATGTCTTATGATGGTGGAAAACAAGGAATTAATGCAAATAAACTTTTCACAATATTAGATTTTTCAAAATGTGCCTTTTAATGCAGTTAATGAATGAAGCTATATGCAGTGTCTCAAATGAATAGGTCATAACACTATGTATTTTGATAATCTCACATGAAAATCAAGATTTTATAATGTAGATACATAAAATTTTATATGCCTTCCATTCGTGATTTTAGAAACTGTTTAAATTAGGGGCAACCATGAGATAGTTATCTTAACTGCCACCAGGTATCTAAAGAAGATATGGTTCCTGGCCTTAAGAAAATAGTTCTTTGATGAGATAGTTTGCTCTCTGTAGATGTTCATATACAGAGAATTGTCAGACTTCATAAAAGGAAGTATAAAGCAGATGCCCTGATTACTGTGAGTGTAAGTTCCTATGAAGGTTTGGGAATTGACACTTCTGTCAGCTGATAACTGAAGTAGCTGAAAAGCTATTTAATTTCCTTCTCCTGCTCGTAACTGGAATTAAGCCCCCCTCACACTAATAAAAATGAGTTTTTATAGTGTTATTCACATGCAGTTGTTTATTCACACCTTGGGGAGGGTGGTGAATACTGATTGCCTAATGAGCTCTCTTCCTAATTTTCACTAAGTCTATAGGAGACAAAGATCCTGTTTTAAGGCCATGAAAAGGCTGGAGTAAATATTTTATTAATAAGTGAATACAGTTGGCCCTTGAATAAATGCAGAGGTTAGGGGAACAAAGATCCTTGTATAAGTGGACCCATGCAGTTCAAACCTATGTTGTTCAAGAGTTAACTACTGAATTAAGGAGTGCTTCCTTTTGCTCATTTACATTACTTATATTTCCAATGTGCTAGAGAAAAAAATTGGAGTAAAAAACTTTAGATGAATTTGAAGCCCTGTTTGTACTATGCTAGCCTTTAAAGTTGAGTGAAAGAATTATTGATGTCAAATTAGTATGGGATATGATATGCCTCTGCTGTTAACTCCAGCAAAAGGTATCTTAATCATGTTTTCTAAAATTAACAAAATGCATCCTTACCAAAGTTGCTATATTTGGAAACTGGAAACTTTCAAAGACAACTGACAGTGAAACTTGCCCCAGAGCAAAATGGACAGGAAGTATTAAAACGCTTAAAAGACAGCAAAACTAAGCTTAATAAAAGCCTGTGATTTGTTTATATGCTATAAATTAGCAAAAACTACTTTTGCAAAGCATTTTATGTCTGAAATCTGGGGCAATGGTATCTTTGGTTGCCATCTAAAAATTTCATAACAAGTATTACCACGTTTTTTCCATCATGGAATCATGCTTACAGGACTGCCTTATGATGTGCTATTTAATCATTAGAGCTCATTTTAGAATAGTAGTACTTTTAGCCATGTAGAATTAGAATTTTACTTTTGCCACATACCTAAAAATATTGAAGCAGAATCTCCTACCTAAATAAATAAATAAATAAATAAATAAAACCCACCACTTACTTACCTGTAGCTCCCATATAGTAGAGTTCTTGGTCACTGAAAAAGGCTGACAGTGACTGGCTGGGATGTTTCCAATACAGTCATGCCACTCAAATGATGGAGATATGTTCTGAGAAATGTGTCATTAGATGATTTTGTAGTGTGAACATCACAGAGTGTATTTACACGAACCTAGGTGGTATAACCTACTACACACTTAAGCTATATGGTATGGCCTATTGGTCCTAGGCTACAAACCAGGACAGCATGTTACTGTACTGAATACTGTAGGCAATTGTAACACAATGGGAAGTATTCGTATATCTAAATATAGAAAAGAGACAGTAAAAATATGATGTAAAATATTTTTATTATTTATTTATTTATTTTTTGACACAGGGTCTTACTCTGTTGCCTAGGCTAGAGGGCAGTGATGTCATCATGGCTCACTGCAGCTTCAAACTCCTGGGCTCAAGCAATCCTTCTGCCTCAGCCTCCCGAGTAGCTGGGACTGTAGGCACGCGCTACCATGCCCAACTAATTTTTCTATGTTTTTTTGGTAGAGACATGGTTTTGCTCTTGCTCAGGGTGGTCTAGAACTCCTGACCTCAAGTGATCCTCCAGCCTCAGCCTCCCAGAATGCGAGGATTACATAAAAGATTTTTCAAAGGAACTCTTGTATAGGACACTTATGGTTAATGGAGTTTGCAGGACTGGAAGTCGCTCTAGATCAGTGGTCCCCAACCTTTTTGGCACCAGGGGACTGGGAGGTGGGGCGATGGTTTCGGGATGATTGAAACACATTACATTTATTGTGCAGTCAGATCTCTCTGCTAATGATAATCTGTATTTGCAGCTGCTCCGCAGTGCTAGCATCTCCACTTCAGCTCCACCTCAGATCATCAGGCATTAGAGCATGCAACTTAGACCCCTCACATGCGCAGTTTACAATAGGGTTCGAGTTCCTACGAGAATCTTAACAGGATCTGACAGGAGGCAGAGTTTATGCGGTTTATATGAGTGATGGGGAGCAGCTATATGTATACAGATGAAGCTTCTCTCGCTTGCCCACAACTGACCTGCTGTGCGGCCTGGTTCCTAACAGGCCATGAACCAGGTTGGGGACCACAGCTCTAGATGAGTCAAGCGGTGTGTGAATGTGAAGGTCTAGGACATTACTGTACACTACTGTAGATTTTATAAACACTTGCACGCTTAGGCTACACTAAATTTTTAGAAAAAAATTTCCTTATTTCAATAATAAATTAACCTCAGCTTATTATAACTTTTTACTTCATAAACTTTTAGTTGGGCGTGATGGCTCACACCTGTAATCCCAGCACTTTGGGAGGCCAAGATGGAAGGATCGCTTGAGGCCAGGAGTTCAAGACCTGCCTGAGCAAAATAGTGAGACCCCATCTCTACCAAAAAAAAAAAAAAAAATTTCTTAATTAGTTGGGTGTGGTGGTGGCCCAGCTACTTGGGAGGTTGAGGCAGGAGGATCGCTTGAGCCCAGGAAATTTGAAGTTACAATGAGCTATGTATGATCCAGCCACCTCATTCCAGCCTGGGTGACAGAGTAAGACCCTGTCTCTAAAAAAATTAACTTTAAAATATTTTAAAACTATTGACTCTTATAATAACACTTAGCTTAAAAGACAAACACATTGTACAAAAATATTCTTTCTTTCGGTCTTTATTCTATAGGCTTTTTTTTTTTTACTTTTTGAACTTTTTTTTGTTAAAAACTAAGTCACACGCGCACACACACACACGCACACACATTAGTCTAGTCTTACAAAGGGTCGGGGATCATCAATATCACTGTCTTCCACCTCCACATCTTGTCCCACTGTAAGGTCTTCAGGGACAATAACATGCATGGAGCTGTCATAACAAAGCCTCATCTGGAATACCTTCTGTAGGATCTGCCTGTGCTTGTTTTTCAGCTAACTTTTTTTTTTTTTTAATAAATAGAAGGAGTGCACTCCAGTGATAAAAAGTACAGTATATACATAACCCAGTAACATTATCAAGAATTATGTATGATTAATTGTTTCTTCTATACTTTCATACAACTGACAGCACAGTAGGCTTGTTTACACCAGCATCGCCACACACTTGAGCAATATGATGGGCTATGATGTTGTAACAGCTGCAATGTCACTAGCAATAGGAACTTTTCGGCTCCATTATAATCTTAGAGGACCACCATCATATATGTGGTCTGTCATTGACCAAAACATCATTATGCAGCACATGACTGTAATGAATATGGGTGGTATAGGAGTTTTGGGGGGCAGAAGTGAAACAAATTCTGTAGCTTGTAAACACTGTGGCTTATCTACTGCCCCTTTGGGATGAGGTAGCAGCTGAGCCTACGATTGCTCCACCTTCCCCTGGCTCCTCCTTCAGCTTCTCAGACTTTTGGTCCAGGCGTGCGTGTCTAGCTCCGTGATGAAACATCCTGGCTTCTGTAAGACACCCAGGCCATGAAGTTCGGAAGCGTCAAGACCAGGCCAGTCCTCCAGCCCATTTTTGTGGGTCCCAGCTTATGCTTGTGGTTGGTTTCAGCTTATTCTTACTGCCAATCCTCCTCCCCAGTCATCCATCTTTCCTTCCCAACTGCCGGTAGACTTCAACCTCCTGCGTCACAGGCAAAGACCAAGCCTTATAAAGACTGCTTAACCAGCTCCTACAATTAAGGTCAAATCCCTGTTAATTCTCTCTTCCAATGGTTCTCCTCTGATTAAATCCTGACTGCTATATTAATTTTGTGGAAAGATAAAAACATTCCTAATCTACCTGATGCTTGTCTACCAAAACTTGGCACTTAAGTTAACAAATTTTGAGTTTGTCAACTTAGTGAATTAAAAAGGCAGTTTTTACATTTAGTATATTGTTAAAATTACATTTAGTATATCTACAGAAAGCTCAACCTATTTATATCTGCAATGTTAGGAAGAAAAATTCTTTAAAATTACATTTTGGGATAGCTGAATAGTAGTATTAAACATTATTTGATACATTCTATTGTTTAATTTGTGACCCTGTACCTTCAATTTTTCATGCACAAACCATACTTTACCTAACTAGTTATTTTAGAAAAAGACATCATGACACTAATTTTAGTCACAATGTATTATAAAAATAACCTTCAATAAAGTGAGATGATTTTGAAAAGGATGTGGACGTGTCACTTCTATTATTTTTTTAAGGACATTATATTATCGGTCATTTAAAAATATTAGTTATATCAGACCTTTACTCTGTGAATTGCCTTAATTGCTAAATATTTGCTATAATATACCTTAAGTATAATCTAAGAATATTCCCACTAGTAAAAGAATTATCATGTTCTTCATGTAAATTATTTTGTTAAGGATATCTAAATGAATTTCACACATACTTAAATATAAAAGGAAAATGGGAACAAAAATAAAACAGCAAAGCATTCATATATCTACAAGACCAGAATTACTATCAGAAAACATTTAGAAAAGTATAATTACTACTTCTGTTAATAAAGTCTTATTAATAGACATACTCTGGACACTTTTAAAACAAAAATACCAGTAGCAATTCCATTACTTCCATATTTAAGTCAAACACAACTACGTGCACTTGATTAGAAAAATAGTTTAAGCGGTACAGGGGTGAAATGCATTAGCTGGTTTGGAGACAGACTGAGGAACAGGAATCTCAATTCCAGTTTATAGGTATGTATCCATCAATCTGAAGACAGCCTGGACCCTAAACCCTTCAACTAGTGCCCAATTATAAAAATGACAGTTTTGCTAGATACAAAAATGGTGTATCGAGTGATAACACTGTGTAAGCAATGTAATGCACACACTAGAACCTGACTCAGTTGTAAGATGCAGCTCCAAGGTTAAAGTAAAATTAATTTTTACTGTTCTAGTAAGAAGCCCAATTTTTTTCCTCTTCCAAATGCCTATTTATATTTTTTCTACCTTCCATATATATGTATCAATAGAATTACCACCCCAGTAAATTTAAAACTATCTTGAAAAAAATGTAAAGGGCAACAACCTTTTCAATAATATATATGTAATTTATTTTTGCTTTTGCTTTAACATTACTCCCTACCTAAATTATTTAATACATAGTTTTTAAAGCCCCATAATCAAATAGCAGCTATCATTTACTGAGCCAAGCACATCGGGCTACAGTTTTTTTTTTTTTTTTTTTTTGAGGCAAAGTCTCACTCTTTTGCCCAGGCCAGAGTGCCGTGGCGTCAGCCTAGCTCACAGAAACCTCAAACTCCTGGGCTCAAGCAATCCTTCTGCCTCAGCCTCCTGAGTAGCTGGGACTACAGACATGTGCCACCATGTCTGGCTAATTTTTTCTATATATTTTTAGCTGTCCAGATAATTTCTTTCGATTTTTAGTAGAGACAGGGTCTCGCTCTTGCTCAGGCTGGTTTTGAACTCCTGAGCTCAAACAATCCACCCGCCTCGGCCTCCCAGAGTGCTAGGATTACAGGCGTGAGCCACTGCGCCCTGCCAGGGCTACAGTTTTTTAAGAAAAAACTACAGGCATACCTCAATTAATTGTGTTTCCCATATATTTTTTTACGAATTGAAGGTTTATGGCAACCCTGTGCCAAACAAGTCTGTTGGCTCCATTTCTCCAACAGTATGTGTTCACTTTGTATCTCTGTGTCACGTTTTGGTAATTCTTCCAGTATTTCACACTTCTGCATTATTATGCTACGAGGACCTGTGATCAGTGATCTTTGATGTTACTATTGTAATTGTTTTGGGGCACCATGAACTTAACTGATAAATGTTGCGTTCTGACTGCTCTACCAAGAGGTCATTCGCCTCCTCTCTCTCTGTCCTAGGGTCTCCCTATTCCCTGAAACACAACAATATTGAAATTAGGTCAGTTAATAACCCTACAATGGCCTCTAAGAGTTCAAGTGAAGGAAGAGTCGCTGATCTCTCACTTTAAATCAAAAGCTGGAAATGATTAAGCTTGGTGAGGAAGGCATGTAGAAAGCCAAGACAGACCAAAAGCTAGGCCTCTTGAGCCAAAAAATTAGCCAAGTTGTGAAGGCAAATGAAAAGTTTCTTGAAGGAAATTAAAAATGCTAATCTGGTGAACACACGAATGATAAGAAAGCAAAACAGCCTTACTGCTGACATGAACTTTTAGTGGTGTGGATAGAAGATGACACCAGCCACAACATTCCCTTAAGCCAAACCCTAAACCAGGGGAAGGCCCTCTCTTCACTTGTATGAAGGCTGAGAGAAGCGAGGAAGCTGAAGAAAAGATGGAAGCTAGCAGAGGTTGGTTCATGAGGTTTAAGCAAAGAACTCATCTCCAAAACCTAAAAGTACAAGGTGAAGCAGCAAGTGCTGATGTAGAAGCTGCAGCGAGCTGCAGATCTTTTAGGTCATTAAATGTGAAATGTCTGATCTCGAATCAGAAGTGTAGTTTATTATATTTCAAACAAGAAGCAGTACAATTAAAGTGTGCGCCTAAACTATCCACAGTTTTGGCAACTTAATGGCAGCTTGTTTATGCCAGCAGCAGAGAAGTTGAGAGAGAGTGGTGATGAAATCACCAAAGGCATTTTCCACAGCTTGTTGAGAATAGAATACTTTTCCTTGCAAGAAGTGGAAATTTGGTGCAAGGTCTGGTGAACATGGTGGATGACAGTGACTTCCCAAGTCCAGCTTCTGTAGTTTGAACAATGTTGTTTGTGTGACATGTGGTACAGTATTGTCTTGCAAGAGGATTGGCTGTCTCTATTGACCAATCTCAGCTGCTTAATCACAAGCATCCTCATCATTTTGTCCAGTTGGTTGCAGTAGACATCTGCTGTAATTGATTGACCAGGTTTCATGAAGCTGTAGTGGATAATACCAGCACTGGACCACCAGACAGACACCATTAGCTTATTTTAATGCATATTTGGTATTGGACTGTGTTTTGGCACTTCGTCTTTATCCAACCATTGTGCCAAACGCTTGTGATTGTCAAAAAGATTCCATTTTTCATCACATGTAGAAAATGGTTTGCCTTTATGTCAAGACAGCAAAGAAAGGCAACCGTCAAGCCAATTTCTCTTCTGATGGTCATTTAATTGATGCGGAACCCATCTATCCAGGTTCTTTACTTTGCCCATTTGTTTCAAATGGTCCAATATTGTTGGAATAGTAACATCAAACCTTGCTGCTAATTCATGAATAGGTTGAGATAGATTTGCTTCTACTACAGCTTTCAGCTCATCATTAATTGCCCACATGGCTCATTTTCAGGGTTAAAATCACCAGAACGGAACTTCTCAAACCATCCACCTACCGTGCATTCATTAACCACATCCTTCCCAAACACTCCATTAATATTTCAAGCTGTCTGTGCTGCATTGGTTCCACAATGGAACCCATATTTGTCAATAGCACAAATTTTTGACTTATTCATGGTTTTACAAAAGTTGCTCTTAAAAAAGCTTTGAAAGATAATCACAAGCCAGACCATGTTTTTGAAAGAATGAGGATGTGTCTTCACAATAATAAAACAAGAAGTGTCAAAGTGAAATGTCAGAGGTATCAACTGTCAAACTTAGTACTTAAGGAAATCAGACATGTCATACTTAATAGTCTAATAGGTAAGATCATTGATGAAGGTGGCTACATTAAACAACGGATTTTCAATGTAGATGAAACAGGCTTTTACTGGAAGATGCCATCTAGGACTTTGATAGCTAGAGAGAAGTCAATGCCTGGCTTCACAGCTTCAAAGCTCAGTCTGACTTTCTTGTTAGGGGCTAATGCAGCCGGTGATTTTTACTGTTAAGTTGAAGCCAATGCTGTTACCCAAAAATCCTAGGTAGGGCCCTTAAGAATTAGACTAAATCTACTCTGCCTGTGCTCTATAAATGGAACAAAGCCTGAATGACAGCACATCTGTACAGCATGGTTTACTGAATATTTTAAGGCCACTGTTAAGACCTGGGGCTCAGAAGCAGATTCCTCTCAAAATACTGCTGCTCACTGACCATACACCTGGTTACCCACGAGGTCTCATGAAGATGTACAAGAGCAGTTTTCATGCCTACGAATACACAATCCATTCTGCATGGATCAAGGAGTAATTTTGACTTTTTTTTTTTTTTTTTTGAGACAGAGTCTCACTCCGATGCCCGGGCTAGAGTGCCGTGGCGTCAGCCTAACTCACGGCAACCTCAAACTCCTGAGGCTCAAGCGATCCTACTGCCTCAGGCTCCCGAGTAGCTGGGACTACAGGCATGCGCCACCATGCCCGGCCTAATTTTGACTTTTAACTCTTCTTATTTAAGAAATACACTTCCTAGGCTGGGCGCGG
>CAUYSK010037715.1:0-11797 GCA_963575035.1 Avahi laniger
CCCTGGGAAGGGGGAAGGGTAAGTTTAGGACCTGTGGCATTCGCTGATTGGTGGTAGACGGGTGACGTGAGGGAGCAGGGGTCGTTGGTCTTGGCGCGGGCGGGAAATCTAGCGCGGGACTTTCCAGGGGAGGAGGAAGAAGGAGGAAGTGAAGGCTGGCATAAATGGCTGCTGTAAGCTGCCTTTTCACGGCCATGTTGGCTCCCAACAGATGCTGAAATTAGCTTGAATGGTTTATTACCACTGATTCCTTCTTCTTGCCTCCATTCCAAATTTCAAAATTCATTTAGTATGTATCTGATGATCTAACTGTGAATCAGTTATGACTAGGAAAGTTAAGTCATATAACACAGAAATGGACCCTCATTGTGTATCAGTATATTGTATAGCAGATTAAAAAAAAAGAAATGTGAACTGGCTAGCTACCCAAAGTGGTGTCTCCTACCAGGAGCCTGGTGAACAAATAAATGGAATGAGAGACAAGATGAGAACTAAGAAGGCATAATATTTAGGAAGATTGTTAAGACAGGAGACAATTTCAAGGAAGGAGCGGCTATTGGTAAAAATAGTGCAAAGAGGTTAAGTATGGTAGCAACTGAAAAATAATTTGTCAGTTTCAGTGTAAGGATGGAAACAGCAAACAAATTGCTCTGGATTGAGGAGTAAATGAGAAGTGAGAACACAAGATTAAGAACTACAGACTGCTATTTTGAGAATTTGGGATGTGGGTGATAGGGCAGGTTTTGTTGGTTTCTGAAAAGCAAGAAGCTTGAATATGATTATAGTCAATTGAAATGGATGTCGATAATACAAGGCTAGTGATAATGCATGAAGCAAAGCCCTGGAAGTCACAAAAGTTTATTGCAATGGGTAGATTTTTTTAATCAAATTAATGTTAAGCTAAATAATAATATCACCAATATTTTAGGAGAACAGTTCCACATTGATATGACTGGCTAGTTAATACTATTAACAACATTTTAAGAGACAAGAAAGACTTTGGAACACATTTTAAGAACTCTTAATCCTTGGGAAGCTCCCATTTTGGTACAAAGCGCATGTCAAGGTCAAATCATTATTATCTAATTATTAAAAGACAGTTCCTTAAAAATGTAATTAATATAAGCTATGTTTGTTATTATTCCCAGTTGATATAGAACTGCCTTTTTTCAGTGCTCATAACTTAAACTTTCTACTGATGCTGATGTAATTTTCTCCGAATTAATAATTTACTTCACTTGAAAATCTGTTAATCACTAATTCCATGACTTGACACTTAGTTTTAATCTCAAAATATATAATAATTTTATGACTTTGAAATCATGGGAAATGTATGAATACCATGTTTTAAAAGAATGCTAAAATTAAAATTCATTTTTTTATTATCTTGGTTGCACTGGTCTATTAAAGCAAGAAATGGTCAGAATTGCATATTGAATATTATAAAGAGTTATTAAAATGAAAATATTTTCCAGAAAGATGGGCATTGAAAAATAAAGAAAGCAATGTCAGAATTGATGAGTAAATCATATGACAATTAATTCTGTTAGCTTGTCAAGCTACAGTAGTATATTCTGACTGATCCTGTCAATTTCTACTTCATACACACACGTATAAATCATTAATAGAAGAGTTGCAATGAAGTATTTTATATTTTAAGAAGGAGAATTTTAATAGCTGTAGTATGTAAATATGAATATGTACCAGATATATATTGATATTCTAGCTCATAAAATTATAAGAATCAGAACTTCCACAATTATTAACAGCATAGCAGTTTATGGAAAAAAACATAATATATAGATGAGAGTTGAGAAAATAAATTAAATGGAATAAAAAATTCTTTGTTTCCTAATATAAGAACTTCAATGTATAAGGTATCTTAAATGACTATCAACAAATTGAGATCCATTTTAATATTTAGGGGAAGCTAAAACATTAAATTTTCAACTCTGTAATTAATGAAAAGAAAGAAATTTCAGGCAACTCTAGAATCATACAGGGAAGGTCTAGGTTTTTAAAAAGTTGGGGTTTTTTTTTGCAGTTATGTAGGTTTTGTAAAGAAGGACATTTATAATGGTTCTGGGGAAAGCTGTCAAATGTATATGGCAGAAAACAAATCACCATATATAAGAAGTAAATAATTTTTATGAAAGTATGAGTCTACACAGAGACAGTTTAATAGTAGGTTATCAATTATGAAATGTCCAATTTCCTTAAGTACTAAGTTTTACAGTTGGTATCTCTGACATTTCACTTTGACACTTCTTGTTTTATTTTTATTTGGAACTTATATCCTCAGTCTGTCAAACGCATGTCTTGGCTTGTGATTATCTTTCAGATTTTTTAGAGGAATTTTTGTGAGACCATAGGTAAGTCAAAAATCCATGATATTTTCTATTATCAGTTCCCTCATGGAACCAATGCAGCACAGACGGCTTGAAATATCAATGAAGTGTTTGGAAAGGATGTGGCTAAGGAACGCACAGTACTTCAATGGTTTCAAAAGTTCCATTCTGGTGATTTTAAGCTTGAAAATGAGCCCCGTGGGCGACCTGAGACCAAGGTAGATAATGATGAGCTGAAAACTATAGTGGAAGCAAATCCATCTTAACCTAGGCGTGAATTAGCAAGGTTTGATGTTACTATTCCAACGATATTGGACCACTTGAAACAAATCAGGAAGGTAAAGAAACTGGATAAATGGATTCTCCAGGAATTAAACGAGCTCAGAAGAGAAATCATCTCAAAGCTTGCATTTCTTTGCTGTCACAACATAAAGGCGAACCATTTTGCACTGTATTGTGACATGTAATGAAAAATGAATTCTTTTTGACAATCATAAGTATTCAACACAATGATTGGATAAAGATGAAGCGCAGAAACACAGTCCAAAACTGAATATTCATCAAAAAAAGCTAATGGTGTCTGTTTGATGATCCAGCTCTGGTATTATCCACTATAGCTTCATGCAACCTGGTCAATCGATTACAGCGGATGTCTACGGCAACCAGTTGGGTGAAATGATGTGGATGCTTGCTATTAAGCAGCCAAGATTGGTCAAAAGAGACCAATCAATCCTTTTGCAAGCCAGCACTTAACCACATGTCGCACAAACAATGCTGCTCAAACTACAAAAGCTGGACTTGGAAACTGTGTCATCCACTGTATTCACCAGACCTTGCACCAACTACCACTACTTCTAGGCTTTGGACCACTGCTTGCACGGAAAAATATTCAATTCTCAACAAGCTGTGGAAAATGCCTTTTGTGATTTCATTGCCACTCACACTTTGGGCATCCTCGCTGCTGGCATAAACAAACTATCTTTAAGATGGCAAAACTATGTCGATAGGATAGGTGCATACTTTGATTAAGTATACTGCTTCTTGTTTGAGATATAATAAACTACACTTTTTATTCGAAATTGGACATTTTAATGCCATGGTGATTAAGGACAACCTTTGAAGCAGTCTGAATTCCAGCTTTGCCACTTCCTATCTAAGGGACCTCGGACAAGTGATCCTTCTGTGCCTCAGTTGTCATATCTTTAATACAGAGATTATAATAGTATCTATCCGATAGGATTATGTTAAGAGTTAAGTGAGTTCATATTTATAAAGTACTTAGAACAATGCCTGGCCCATATAAGTGCTATATAAGAATTGGCTATTGTCATTAATATTATTATTTAGCCATTATAGCTTTAATCCATGTCTCAATGAGTTCACTGAATTACATAAAATTGTCAAGATTTAGTAAAAATTAAATTATATAATGTTGGAAGTATTTAGTGAATGATATATATAGGAAGACTATTTTTTGACTAAATGTTGATGGAAAAGTAAAAATGAGCCAGGCTAGAATAAAAGGCTGGTCCAGGTTTAAGAATGATGATCTGGTCAAAATTTATTTTCATTTTACTTTATTATCAAACCAGCAACACAAATCAAATCAACAAAACAAAAAATAATGCAAATAATATAAAGAATACAAAGAAGAATAGATCAAGGATAAACGTTGGCCTGTGAAGGTAGGATTCCCTGATGTCACCCTTTTAATTGTGGAGACATAGCACAAAGATGTGCAAGTTAGTCTTAGACATCTTTTGTTGAATGAGGAGTCTGCCAAGTTTGAGAAGCCCAGAAATACAGGCTAACTGCTTCTTAGAATATTTTAGGAAGCTGAGAACTTGAGGGGTGGTTCAGGGGATCTATCTATTACCATATAAGAATATCTTGCTGCCTCACATTTTATCTTTTCACATATTATTTCTTACTAAGCTATAGATTCTACTTCAGCTTTCCATGTAGCATGCCTAGGGAAGGGAAAGGAAAAGAGTTAAAAAGTTGTTCTGAGAGTCTAACAGACAGGAAAATGATGATATCAATAAACAAAATGGGTCCATTGGAAGAACTGATTTGGAATGTTGAGAAATATATCTGTCTCCTACCATTTCTTATAGAATACAACAGATTTTAGAGCTTAATAAATCTATTTTTTTTTTTTTTGAGACAGTCTCACTCTCTTACCTGAGCTAGAGTGCCATGGCATGGCGTCAGCCTAGCTCACAGCAACCTCAAACTCCTGAGTTCAAGCGATCCTCCTGCTTCAGCCTCCCAGGTAGCTGGGACTACTGGCATGCGCCACCGTGCCCAGATAATTTTTTTCTATTTTTAGTTGTTTGGCTAATTTCTTTCTATTTATAGTAGAAACGGGGTCTCGCTCTTGCTCAGTCAGGCTGGTCTCAAACTCCTGAGCTCAAGCAATCCTTCCGCCTCAGCTTCCCAGAGTGCTAGGATTACAGGCGTGAGCCACCGCACCTGGCAGTAGAGCCTAATAAATCTATTTGACTCATTCCTTTTTTAAAATTTTTATATATTTTTAATTGATACATAATAACTTTACATATTTATGGGATACATAGTGATGTTTCAATATATACAATATACAGTGGTTAGGGCAATTAGCATATCCATCATCTCAAACATTTGTCCGTTATTTATATTGGGAACATTCAATATCCTCTCTAGAAGCTATTCGAAAATATGTAGTATTATTATTAACTATAGGCACCCTACTGTGCTATGGAACACTAGAACTTATTCTTCCTATCTAGCTATAATATCCTTCACCAAATTTTGTATCTCTTCCTGTGCTTTGCTTCCTTCTACTCTTCCTATCTTCTAGTAATATCGGTTCTACTCTTTACCTCTGAGATCAACTTTTTTAGCTACAGCATATATGACAACATTCAGTGTTTAACCTTCTGTTCCTGGCTTACTTAACATAATGTATTCCAGGCTCATCCATGTTGCTGTGAATGACAGGATTATATTCCTTCCTATGGCTGCATAGTATTCTATTGTGTATATATACCACATTTTCTTTATACATTCATCTGTTGTTGGACACTTGGGTTGATTCCACATCTGGGCTGTTGTGAATAGTGCTGTGATAATCATGGGGGTGCATACATCTCTTCAGTATACTGATTTCCTTTCCTTTGGATAAATACCCAGTAAGTGGGATGGCTAGATCATATGGTAATTCAATTTTTAATTTTTCAAGGAACCTTTATACTGTTCTCTGTAGTGGCCAGTTTACATTCCTACCAATAGCATATAAGAGTTACCTTTCTCCACATCCTTGCCGGCATTTGTTTTTTGTCCTTTTGATAATAGCATTTCTAGTGGGTAAGATGATCTCTTGATTTTGATTTGCATTTCCCTGATGCTTAATGATGTTGAACATTTTTTTCATATACTTGGTGGCCATTTATATGTCTTCTTTTGAGAAATGTCTGTTCAGATCCTTGGTCCATTTTAAAAATTTGATTATTTGTTTTTCTGCTATTGAGATCTTTGAGTTCCTTGTATATTCTGGATATTAATTCTTTGTCAGATGAAAAGCTTGCAAATATTTTCTCCTACTCAGTAGGTTGTCTTTTTACTCTTTTGATTGTTTCCTTTCCTGTGCAGAAGCTTTTTGGATTCATATAATCCTTTTTGTTTATTTTTTCTTCTGTTGCCTGTGCTTTTGATGTCTCATTCACAAAATCTTGTCCCATTCCAATGTTTTCTTCTAGTAGTTTTGTAGTTTTGGGTCTTACATTTAGGTCTTTAATCCATTTTGATTTGATTTTTGTATAGGGTGAGAGAGAGGGCTCTGGTTTCATTCTTTGGCATATGGATATCCAGTTTTCACAACACTATTGAGGGGACTTTCCTTTCCTCAATGAATGTTCTTGGTATTTTTTTCAAAACTCAGTTGGCCGTAGATACATAGATTAATTTCTGGGATCTCTATTCTGTTCCATTGGTCTGTATGTATGTTTTTATGCCTGTAGCAAGCTGTTTTGGTTGCTGTAGCTTCGTAGTGTATTTTGAAATCTAATAGTGTGTTATCTCCAGGTCTGTCCTTTTTGCATAGTATTGCTTTAGTAATTCAGAGTCTTTGTGGTTCCATACGAATTTTAAAATGGTTATTTTTCTATTCCTGTGAAGAATATCACTGATATTTTTATAGGGGTTGCATTGAATCTGTACATTGGGGTAGAATGGTCATTTTAACAACATTAATTCTCTGATGCATGAACATGGGATGTCTGCATTTTCTTGTGTCTTCTTCAGATTCTTTCATCAGTGTTTTATAATTTTCCTTGTAGAGATCTTTCAACTCTTTTGTTAACTATGTTTTTAACTATTTTATTTTTATTATAGCTGTTGTAAATGGGATTGCTTTCTTGATTTCTTTTTCAGCTAATTCATTATTCGTGTATAGAAACATTGCTGATTTTTGTATGTTGATTTTGTATCCTGCAACTTTACTGAATTTGTTTATCAATTCTAAGAGTGTTTTGATTGGGTCTTTAGGTGTTTCTATGTATAAGCTCGTGTTGACTTTTAAGGAGGACAATTTGACCCTCTCTTTCAATTAGAATCGCCTTTATTTCTTTCTCTTGCCTAATTGCTCTTAGGACTTCCAGTAGTATGTTGAGTAAGAATGGTAAGAGTGGACATCCTTGTCCTGTTCCAGTCCTTAGAGGAACATTTGATATGATGTTAGCTGTGGGTTTGTCATATATGGCCTTTATTACATTCAGGTACTTTTTTTCTATAACTAATTTATTGATAGTTTTATTATGAAGGGCTGTTACATTATATTACATGGTTTTTCTGTGTCTGTTGAGATGGTCTTATGTTTTTTTTGTCCTTCATTCTATTGATATGTTGTGTCACATTATTGATTTGCATATACTGAACTATCCTTGTATTCTTGGAATAAATTCCACTTGATTATGGTATATGATCTTTTTGATGTGCTGTTGGATTTGTTTTCCTATTATTTTGTTCAGGATTTTTGCATTTATGTTCATCAGGGGTATTAGCCTGTAGTTTGTTGCTGTTATGTTCTTATCTGGTTTTGGTATTAGGGTTATGCTGGCCTTGAGGAATGAGTTTGGAAGAAATCATTCCCAGTTATATTTTTTGGAAGTTTGAGAGAATTCATATTCTTTAAAAGTTTGGCAGAATTTAGCACTAAATCCCTTTGGTACAGAACTTTTCTTTATTTGGAGACTTTTTATTACTGATTCCATGTTATCCCCTATTATTGGTCTGTACAGGTTTTATATTTATTCTTGCTTCAACCTTGTTTATTATAGGTTGTGTATGACCAGGAATATGTCCATTTCTTCTAGGTTTTGAAATTTGTTGGTATAAAATTGTTCATTATACTAATGTTGCTTCTATTTCTCTGATATCAGTTGTAATGTCTCCTTTTTTGTTTCTGATTTTATATATTTGTTTCTTCTCTCTTTTTTTCTTAGTTTGGCTAATGGCTTATCAATTTTGTTTATCTCAAAAAACATACTTTTTGCTTCATTGATCTTTTCTACTATTTTTTTCTCAATGTTGTTTTATTTCTGCTTTGATCTTTATTATTTCTTTCCTTCTTCTAATTTTGGTTTTGGTTTGTTTTCCCTTCTCTAGTTCCTTAAGGTAAATTGTAAGGTTGTTTATTTGAAGTCTTTCTATTTTTTTGATATAGGCATTTATTGCTATCAATGTGCATCTTATCACTGCTTTTGCTGTGTTCCATAGATTTTGATATGTTATGTTTTCATAATATTTTTGTTTCAAGGAATCTTACATTTCCTTCATAAAGTGTTCCTTCACCTGTTGGTTGTTCAGGAGCAAGTTGTTTAATTTTCATGTATGTGTTTAGTTTCAAATGTTTCTCTTGTTAATGATTTCCAGTTTTGTTCCATTGTGGTCAAAAAGATACTTGATATTCTCGCTTTTATCTCTTGATTCTTACAAAAAAAAAAAGATACTTGATATGATTTTGATTTTTTAAAATTTTTTGAGACTTGTTTTGTATTTTAACATATGGCCAATCTTGTAGAATGATTATATGCTGATGAGAAGAATGTATATTCTACAACTGTTGGGTGAAATATTCTGTAAATGTCTGTTAGGTCCATTTTTTTCTATGGTGCAGTTTAAATCCAATGTTTCTTTCTTGACTTTCTGTCTGGATGATCTGTCTAATGCTAAAGTGGGATGTTGAACTATCATTGTATTGGAATCTGTGTCTCCCTTTAGATATAATAATATTTGCTTTATATGTCTGGATGTTTTATTGTTAGATGCATATATATTTAGAAATTTTGTGTACCCTTGCTCAACGGATCTCTTTATTATTACACAATGACCTCCTTTTTCTCTTTTTGTGATTTCAGCTTAAAGTATGTTTTATATGGTATAAGTATAAATAGTCCTTTTTTGTTTGTTTGTTTTTATTTGGTTGAAATATTTTTTTCCATCCCTTCATTTTTTTTTTTTTTTTTTTTTGAGACAGAGTCTCACTGTGTTTCCCCGACTAGAGTGCTGTGGCATCATCCTAGCTCACAGAAACCTCAAACTCCTGGGTTCAAGCGATCCTTCTGCCTCAGCCTCCCGAGTAGCTGGGACTACAGGCATGTGCCACCATGCCCAGCTAATTTTTTCTATATATTTTTAGTCGTCCAATTAATTTCTTTCTATTTTTAGTAGAGACGGGGTCTCGCTCTTGCTCAGGCTGGTTTCGAACTCCTGACCTCAAACAATCCGCCCGCCTCAGCCTCCCAGAGAGCTAGGATTACAGGCGTGAGCTACCGCGCCTGGCCCATCCCTTCATTTTTAGTCTATTTGTGTCTTTAGAGGGGATCCGAGTTTCTTGTAGGCAGCATATAGTTGAGTCTTGCTTTTTTATTTTATTCAGCCAGTCTGTATTTTTTAATTGGGGAATTCAATCTGTTTATATTCAAGGTTATTATTGATAAATGACGACTTCTGTCTTCTTTATTAATTTTTTTGGTTTTTTTTTTGGTTGTTTTGTAGCCTATGCTCCTTACTTCTTCTCTTATTTATCTTTACAGTTTGGTGGTTTTCTGTAGTGATAAGACTTGATTCCTTTCTCTTTGTTCTTTTTGTTTCAGCTCTACCAGTGAATGCTATAATTTCACATATTTTCATGATGGTAGTTATTATATTTTTGTTACCAGTTATAGGACTTCCTTATGCATTTCATGTAAGGCCAATGTTGTGGTGATGAATTCCCTTAGTTTTTGCATGTATGGCAAAGAATTTATTTCTTCTTCATTTCTGAATAATAGCTTGAACTGGGTATGTTATTCTTACCCACCAGTATTTTTATTTTAGTTCTTTGAATATATAATCTCATTGTCTCCTCACCTGTACAGATTCTACTGAGAAATCTTCTGTTAGTCTAATGAGGAGTCCCTTATATGTGACTTCTTGCTTTTCTCTGGCTGTCTTTAGAATTCTATCTTTGTCTTTGACTTTTGACAATTTTACTATAATAATTTTACCTCAGAGAGGACTTGTTTGAGTTGAATCTATTTGGGAATTTTTGAGCTTCGTGGATCTGAATGTCCACTTTTCTCCCAAGACTTGGGAACTTTTTAGTTATTATTTCATTAGATTGGTTTTCTACAATTTTTCCCTTCTCTTTTCCTTTCTGGAAGTCTCATAATGTGAAAATTTGTTCACTTGTTTGTGTCCCATAAATCCTGTAGACTTTATTCTTTTTTATTCTTTTTTATTTTATTTTGTCTGCTGGAGTTATTTCAAAAGAACTGTCTTCAAGTTCAGGTATTCTTTCTTCTGCTTGGTCTACTGTGTTGCTGAAGCTCTGGATTATATTTTTTATTTCATTTAATTCTTCAGCTCTAAGAATTCTGTTTGATTCTTATTTATGATATCTATATCTGTGTTGAATTTTTCATTCAAATCATAAATTGTTTTCCTGATTGCATTGAATAGTCTATCTGTATTTTCTTATATCTCACTGAGTTTTCTTAAGATTATTGTTTTGAATTCTTTTTCTGGCATTTTGTATATTTCCTTATGATTGATGGCTATTATTGGAGAATTATTGTGTTTCTTTGGAGATAGCATATTTCCTTTCTTTTTCATGTTTGTTGTGTCCCTATATTGATTTCTTCACATCTGGTAGAACAGATGCCTTTTTTGATTTTATGGAGTAGGTCTCATAGGGAAGGATTTATTCTGATAGATAAGTCTTAGGGTGCTGGTTAGGGTGAGGTATGTTGGCTTTGGTTCTAGTTGGATGAGGTAGTGTTGTCTCTTTGCAGTTTTTTCAGCTATAATCCATGCTAGTGATTTTTGCAAATGTCTCAGTGGCCTAGCCTGTGAATGTGGTAGCAGTATTGTGGCTTTGCCAGGGGTGTGCTTGCTGGGCAGTTTCTCAGGCTAGAGCATGTGTGTGCACACAATGGTATGGCCAACTTGCATTCTGCCTTGCTGGGGTCAGGGCCATGAAGCTGTTATTCTAGTCAGGGTTGCAGTGTGTGACAGCAGCTTGGGGACATATTTACCAGTAGTGGAACCTCCAGGCTGTTTCTCTGCCCGATACATGGGCACATGGCAGCTCAGCCAGCCAGAAGATGAGGCTCACTGTGCTGTTTCTCTGGTCTGGGATGCATGATTGCTTGGGTGGCCTGAGAGCATGTGTTTTGGTGGTGGGCCCACTGAGCTCTTTCTTGGACCCTGAGCTCCAGTGCTTAGCTGGCTCAGGGGCATACCAAATCCTAGGCAGTTGAGGGGCCTCTCTTGCTCAGGTGAGAGCACATGGCAGTTTGGCCAGCTCAAGGATGGGTCCATCTTGGGCAGGGCCACCAGACTGTTTCTCTGGCTGGAAGTGCAGGTGGCAGGAGTTTATTTCCCTGATGTGTAGGACCAGAGTTACAGCTGATGCTGAGCCCAGGCTCTGTGCAGCTGTGGTCATTATGTTACTACCACCTGTGTGGGCTTGGTAGCATGAAGATGGAGCCCCAGAGCTGGAGATGTACAATGGCTACTGGCCGCCAGGGTAGGGCACACTCCAGAAGTGGTTCTGGTCTTGAGATGGCATTGTGCTGTAGGAACTTGGGTAATAGAGGATAGGTGAGATGTGTGTGGGGGTGCATACTTTGTGTTGCTAATCTGGAGTACTATAGCTGTGTGAATCATTAGCAATTCTCCAGATTAGGCTCAGGGTTTGTGAGGACTGTGGGATTCTCCTGCTGTAAGAACTGAAGGTGTTTGTGGAGATGATGGGGGCTGGTGGGAATCTTCTGCTTACCTTATCCCTGCAATGGGAAGTCCCTCCTATCTCTGGGCTGATCCCATCCTGGTAGGGGACATAGGACTGCAGAGGCCAGATGCCTCCACACTGCCCTCCTGAACTTCCAATCAGCACAGGTTCATCTCCACTCCCCTGTGTCACT
>CAUYSK010037719.1:0-12199 GCA_963575035.1 Avahi laniger
CCCCTCCTCCCTCCTCCCCCCTCCCCCCTGCCCAATATCTAATAGATGTAATTCTTATATATGCACTTATGTGTTGGTCCGTTAATACCAATTTGATGGTGAGTACATGTGGTGCTTATTTTTCCATTCTTGGGATACCTCGCTTAGTAGAATGTGTTGCAGCCCTTTCCAGGAGTATATAAGAGGTGCTATGTCCAGTGAGACTGGCCTTTATCAAAAAGACCCAAAACAACAAATGTTGGTGTGGATGAGGAGAGGTAGGAACACTCATACACTGCTGGTGGGACTGGAAATTAGTGCAACCTCTGTGGAAAGCAATATGGAGATATCTCAATGAGATACAAGTAGAATTACCATTTGACCCAGCAATCCCAGCAAAAGTCGCTCTATGAAAAAGACACCTGCACTCGAATGTTCATAGCAGCGCAATTCACAATTGCAAAGATGTGGAAACAACCCAAGGGTCCATAGCATCTGATTTTCATCTGCTTGCATTCCTACCTCCACAGCTGACTCTTTGAAAAATAGTAAGTCATTATCAAAGACATGCTTGCATGGAAACAAAATAAAATATAAATTTTTTTTGAGCAGGATTCACAGTTGGACTCCTGAAAGGAAAACTGGTCATGTTTATGTTAATCATGCTCAGTAATTTTTTTCAATACAGAACCCATCTCAATTCCATTGTTAATTGCCTTGAAACCAAGTTTTTTTTCTTTTTTCCAATCACTTTTTCCCCCCAAACACAGTACCATAAAAGACAGTTCATGTTTTGCAATTCAGCTCCAACCATAGCCAGCCTGTATGACCTTGGACAAATTGAATGACCTTGAAAAGATGCAGTGTTCTCATGCGAAAAATAGGCACACAAATATCCCTTCCCTAATGGGGTCGTTGCAAAAATTAAAAGCCCAAACAACGATAGACTTGGGGTCCGGAACACAGAGGAAGACAAAAAGGTTTCTCTTTCTCATCTTCTCAGCAAGAAGGCACCTAATGCTTCTCTCAAGACTGAGAGAGGAGAGATCCTAGCCTATTCAATAAATGTCAGATAAGTCATTTCTCTAATAACATTTATGTGTAGTCATTCACAACGAGGAAATTAAGGACTATTCTCTTATTTTTTTTTTCCTTTGAACAAATTTGTTTTCAAGGAGGTAAATGACTTTATGTAGACAATCTAAGATCATTTTATAAGGCACATTACTGAGTTAACTAGAGGAAAACTCCACAGAGTGGCTGAGTTTAGTAAATAAGGGTTTGCAAATTAATCGTGTTTCTGCTGAAGGCCAAGGCAAGGGCAACAAATTTTCTTAGCAGGAGGTCTCAGACAGATTATCCCAGAAACAACGAGCCATCATTCCACCAGCCTTGACATCTAAGGCGACGTTTTCACCACTTATTCAAGCATCAGTTGGTCACTGACAAACCAGCAGCAGAATAGAATGACTCAGAAGTGAAGTACATTCCGGCTAACCTGCTCGCCTGACCTATTATTCATTTCGGTCTTGTCCTTGGGCGAGTCCGTGAGGTATAGATTTCTCTTGGCTTGTAAGCAAACACCAGACTCAAACAGAATTTAGAGCAATAGCACCGTATGATATATAGAACCGACGAAGCCACTTTGGTTAAATTATCTCCCCAGAATCATTTAACTAGCTCACTTGGTAAGCCAACCACAAAATACCGAACAATAAAGTCCAAAAGTCATTATTGCATTTGTGTATTTTACTGTTTATAAGCTGATGGTTTTATTATAAGTTAAATTGATTGCAGTATACGTAAAAGAAAAACTAAAAATACAAAATGTTCTCCCATCTTTCTTAATCTATGGAAAATATTTTTGTAAAACGTGTCTCAAAAAAAAAATAAAGAATGATCCTTTCAATCCAGCACAGCCTTCATTGTCTTCTTCTTAAGAAAAAAAAATCACATCAGAGAAATCCATATTATTGAACTCTTAGAATAAACAGAAAGCAGATATTTAATGGATTTTTTAAAATAAATTTTGTAGTTTCAATACTTTATACATTGTAGGACAACTGTGATATATAATGTAGTTGAAGAAGAAGAGCTTTGCAAACCACAGGCACTAGAATATCAGCTTACTGAACCCGAGTTTTATCTTGTTCGTTTTCTGTTACTTAGAACATTCCCAACTGGTCCACTCTCTATGAAGCATTTACCTAATTAACTGACACCAAAAAGAATTAACATGGGAAAAACAGAGAATAACTTATTTTTAAAAATGCAAACTTAGCTGTGTAATATTTTAAATAATGTAAACAACATTTTGCTTTATATCAATTTCAAGTTGTGGTTTTCCACCATTCGATGTGTTATGTTGTTCTGAGTACAGATGCATGAATATTTATGTCCACATTTAAACTTTATGTGTGATACATCTAGAAGCATCTGTCTACACCCATGGACTAATCTTCTTATATAACCGTGGGAATCTGAGCAAATGATGTCCAATATAGTTTTAACCAAAAATCACAACAATGTTTAACAAAGAAGGGAGACTTCAGCCTTTCAGACCCCGGGGAAAGAAACGAATGAAACATTTAAGGGTAGACGGAACATAGTGCCTTAATTTGCGGACCACAAACAATTTTCTAAAAAGCTAAATATCATCTGGCTCCGCGCTATGCATTCGACGGCTGAAGCCAGCCACTGCCTTATCACTTGAGTCCACTGGAGGGCGCCCTTCATGCAAGGCCAGGTGAGGTCAAGAATTCCAACATTCATTTACTTCCTGTTACAACCAGATGACTTTCAAATTGCTTTCATTTGCACCACGAAGATACTTTTAATTTCTAAAACAACGTGGCATGCCAAAGGACCCCTTTTGGATTGCAGATACTGGGTGTTGGAGAAAGGACCCAAATCCAGCACTCCGAAGCTGAGAACTTCATGGTTGCACTGGATTAGACTTGCAGTCTTCAGCCTCTCACATGGGCAAAAGCAGGGACCATCCTCTACTATCTCCGAGTCTGAAAAGCTCTGTTTCTGAAAAACATTGCATGTTGCTTCAAGTGACACGATTCCATTCTTTTTAGTGGCTCAGTAATATTCCATTCTGTGTATACGCTACATTTTCTTTACCCATTCGTCCTTAGACGGGCAGTTGGGTTGTCAATTCCACATCTGGCTGTTGTCAGTAACACTGCAGCGAAGGTGGAAATGCAGGTATCCCTTCAATATAGTGATTTCTTTCCCCCAAATACCCTGACTAAATCGTTACGCAGTCTACGCATATAAAAAAATGTCACATGCACCCATAATTATGTACAGATATTTGTATCAATAAAAAACTCAAAAAATGATAAATAAAAAAATACAAAATACAGTCTTCACCATGGGGCTTCTTTATCTTCATCTTCCTAATACCCTGTGGCTTTGGACGGAGACGTCTTACTGGATGTTCTTAGTGTCTCACTGACTTCCACATCCCCCGCCAACTTCGACCCTGTGAAAATCCGCCTATCTGTGTGCGGTGTTACTAGGACAATTTCTCCAGTGTCATTCCTTTGCTACCCTCTTGCCAGTCAGCCAATAGCTGCATCCGTGGGATAGGGGTCACTCTGTCCCAATATGAGAAAGGACAGAGAAGAAAATAAGTTTTTAACTCAAGAAGATACACTGAACTGTCTCTAAAACTAGGAAGAAAACTTTGAAAGGAAACCAAACAAAAGAACATGGAAATAAAATAAAAGCAAAGACAACTTTAGCTTCCTGTAGCAGGGTCTTTTGATTAAGTCAGGGTGGGAGGTAGATACAGGGCAGATTTCTTCTGTATCAGTCACCGATGCCAGACTGGGGGTGTGGGGAAGAGACATTTTTTCGTTATTACTCTCCTGCCCGGATGATTTAAGCTCTGCTCATCTTCTTCTCAAAAGAAACATCCTTGTAGAGAAACATTGCCTTCAAGAATTATTGATTACATTTTATAGGTGCCTTTGGCAAGGGATTTGGAACAAAACTGGATTTAAGTCTTCATTATGTGGTACGGGGATACATAAATAAGTGCAATTATAAATCAATGCACAGAAACAGCTAGAAGAAAACAGAATAAATATTTATCAAATATGTAAAGGGATACAGCATCCAAAATCATTAAGTGGTAGAAGACACAAAAAAATTAAGCTCAAGCAAAAAAATTTAAAAATATAAACAGACAACTCACTGAGACTCAGTACATATTAGGAAGCAGAACTTTCATAGTCAGATGCAAAATTTGCCTATTAAATTGGTAATCATTAAAAAATAAGAGAATTTTGTTGAAGATCATTGAAGGTAGACAATTATATACATAGACATCAGGATTTTAGGTTATTGCAACTTTTGTGGAAGGAAGTTCACACATATGTATCTGAAGTTTTTACATATGTTTAAACCTTTAATCCAACTATTAGAACGCTTAGAAACTGTCCTACATAAACCACCAGAAGGGTTAAATTAAACCAAAAAAAAAAAAAGCAAAAAACTCAACGAAAATACATAAAATACATGCAAAATATTTGTTATTTTGTGAAAAAAAAAACACTTAAATCTCAGACATTCATATAATAGCCAAATTATCATCTACCCGTAGACTGGAATACCATACAGTTATTAGAAACTTATGTGGCATGCAGTTTCTTTTTGCATTTAGCAGCTGTGTGATTTGGGTTTAGTAACTATAAGAACTTCATAAATTATTAAAGCACACATTCAGGAGAAGATCGATTTCCTAATGTGAATTGAATCAAGAGGACGTCTGGAAGTGACTTGCTAAGCTGTAGGAAGAGGCAGAGACAGGGTGGAGACAGAAGTCTCATATCACAAGGCAGCTTTGAGTGCCTCACGGTGGCTGCCCGGATCTCTGGGTTGAAGAGGTGTCCCGGGTTATGCCAGGACTCTGCAGGGAAAAAAGTCACCAATAATTAGCCATGTCAACCACACACCTGGCCCGGGGAGAATCACTCAACTTCTGTAGGACCGTCTTTAAAATCGAATCAATCATGTTCTATTGCATCTCATCTGTTCCTTTTTTTCTCTTGCAGGAGTTTGCTCTTCCCACGCTCAAATTATAAATCATGTTTATGATACCACAGTGCAGTTTTCTCTTTGCTCAGAGATCTACAGGGAAGCATGACCACAGAGGATGGAAAGGCATCATTTGGCCATATCGTCTTAAAACACCAACCCTAATAAAGGCAACAGGTCACATTTATGAATTGCATGCCTTATCCCAGATGCTCTAGCTTTGAAATTGCATTTTCCCGTCGAACCTTCATTTTAGAGACTCAGGAGCTGAGAGATTTAGAAAATTGAAACAACTTACCCAAGTTCACAGAGCAACAGTGAGAAAGAGGAAAAATACAAATCTGCCTAAACACACAGTTGGGTCTCTTTAATGATTACGTTGCACTGTCTGTCAAAGCATAATATTCCGACGGTGACAAACCAGACTATCATGGAAATACATGAAGAGTATGCACCAGATATTTATTTAACCCACTGACAAGGCATGCACTAGAATGGTACCAACGGATGCAAATGAGCATTTCAGGTGCAAACATTTATATAAAGTCACGGGAAAACATGCAGAAATAATTTTGGTAAATTATATGCAAAAGCAGTTAAGGCCCTACAGGGCAATACAGCTATAACCTTTGGAGTCATTCTATTTTTCTACCTGTCAGTTATCATTTGCAACTTAACAGACTTCGTCAAGTTAATGTGTGATTTCTCATAGTCTGAACCCTAATTTATCATTTATAAGTCAAAGAAAATTACTTTCATTTAAAGATGTTTCTTTTAAAAGAAAGGTGAGCCCATTAAATCAATGTTCCTGAATATCACCGAAAGGATATGTAGTCACCCTTTGGACATGTTAGGAAATTTCTTTCTATGGACCTACATCTTTGTTTTGGTCACTCACTATAGGGCAAAAAGTGAAGTTAAACATATCTAAAAAGGCAGAGTCCTTGTAGATTATCTATATTGTCAGAGTGTTGATAACTTCACAGTTTTTAGAAACTCTGCATTGGAGAAAAACAGTTTCATCGACCACACATGAGTATAGAATTTAGGAGAAGGGTGAATATTTAAAATACTCTTAACTGAATGGCTGCAATGAAATCATGTTCATCTGAATGATGCAAATTTCAGCAAAAAAAAAAAATTATATATATTGTAAAGTGCAAGTTAAGTATTCACTCACACAGTTTGGTGAAGATGTCCTTTTTTTGAAATCTATTCATCTGCTACTGGAAGGTAAACCTGTTAGGTTGATAGAGCCCCCTCTCCCCCACATTCAACTTGGGGTCAGTTCCACACGTCTGTAAATTAAATCATCACAAGTCATGCTCTTCATACAATTCCTGGCCGGACCTGGGTATGACATGTTTCATCTAACCACGTGTCCCGATGTGTAGAAAATAACCGTGAGATATAAATTTTTGGTTTCACACCTTTAAGGAAATGTCAAGCAACAGAACACATTAAGCACTAAAGCTTACAGAAAATAACTCAATATTTTTTGGAAGAGTTCTCTTGGGAATATAGGGCAATACTGTAGGTGATAGAATCATTCTGATTAAAAACGCCGATCATAGAATGGTTTCTGTCATTACTTACTTAATTCTTACTCACTACCCAAAAAAAGGAACATCGATTTATTATAGTTGATAACATAAATTAAGTTTAATAAAATGTTAATATAATATAATGTGGGAGAAGCCCGTTCTGGTCCCAGAATGGAGTGTGTTTTATGAATGGCAACAAGAAATGCAACGACTATTGCAGAAAACGATGCAAGACCACAGCACATGTGATCTTACCAAGGAAACTCCATGAATGAGCCAATGGACATCGTTTCCCATGATTGAATCCTGTCTGTTTTTAACCTCAGGCATTGACATGATTGCTCCTGGCGCTCGATTTAGACCCTAAATGCACGTAGAGGGGAATGGGAAGATAGCAAGTCATTTTGTAAAGGATAGTTCCTCGTTGCTACTAAAGATATTTGAGCCTCAGGACTGGCCTAAGGCAAGAGTCAGGTTTCTGTGCCAGGTGTCTGCTGGCTGGACACTGATGTTGCCAGGGTAGCCTTAGGTGAGCTGAGTCTTTCTATGGGACAGACAGACACTTATGAGCGTGCATTTCTATCATCTACACAGAGGCAAAACTCTCCCCAATAAGAAAGATCAGTGAGGCTACGAGGAATTCTCAAACACCTTCAAGTTGGCATTTAGGGGAAGCTAATACAAAAAAAAAAAATACTTCATATTTGAAACTGTGGGGGTGAAGGGAAACTTCCCCTTACTCCCAAAAGCTTGCTGAAAGATCAAATCACAATGAAGGCAGATTAATAAGAGACAGGTTATTTACTGTGCACACAGGGAGAATCACGGAGTGATTACCCCATATCACAATGAAATCAGAAAGTTTTATACCCTCCTTTTAGAGTTAAGGGGGAGATGAAGAGTATGGGTAATTCTGTTTAAGGGTAACAAATGGTTGCTGGGAGGATGCATGGATGAGGGAAACAGATTGACTTGTAAATGATTCTCTTTGTAAACCAAACTAACCTGAGAGACAGGTGTTACATTTCAAATGATTTGGGCCAGATCTGGTTGCATTCTTGATCTTCTTTCCTGCAATTTATTGAAACAACTGGGAGGGGAAGGGAAGTCAGTTGTTTCTTTTGGTGGGTCTATCCAAGGTCTGTTGATCCAAATATTCCCTTCTCTGAGTCATTGGCTCTTGCTGTCTTTAAATACCTGGTAAGGGAAACCATTTCCTTTCCGTCAATTCTCCACCACCTTCAGAAGTCAATCTTCTCCAGGTAAAATAGCTTCTATAAGTCCCTGGAAAAAGAGCAATTAATTTTTTTTATTTAAGCATATTATGGGGGTACAAATGTTTAGGTTATATATATTGCCTTTGCATCACCAGAGTCAGAGCTACAAGCATGTCCATCACCCAGACGGTGCACACCGCACCCATTAGGCATGAATATACCTGTCCCCTCTTCCCCCTCCACCTGCCCAACCCCCGATGAATATTAGTACTATATGTGCACATAAGTATTGGTCAGTTAATACCAATTTGATGGTGAGTCCATGTGGTGCTTGTTTTTCCCTTCTTGGGATACTTCACTTAGTAGAATGGGCTCCAGCTCCATCCAGGATAACACAAGAGGTGATAGATCACCATTGTTTTTGTGGCTGAGTAGAACTCCATGGTATATACACACCACATTTTATTAATCCACTCAGCAAAATCATTATTTTTTTATTTTATTTTTCCCCTCCCCTTCAAACCAGCACACACATAAGGAAGTCTGTGTCAAAGAAAGTAGGAATGGGATGTAGTGAACCTCAATGATGTTTTCAAAGGCTCCATGGTTCCTTTAGAATATTGAGTGAAAAATTCACCAAACACAAAGGGATGCTAATTAAGACAGCCACAGTTGGCGGGATTTTGTCAAACTGCCCATTGACAGAACTGTTATTTTGCTTCTTACCCTGTGGTAATACTTTCTAGAAACCTGTCTTGTGTTTTTTGCCGAATTAAAGCTGTCTGTAGCTCCTTGGCAAGCTGACCTGGGACATTCGCTGGAGTACTTGTTTCTCGGAACCTGGTTCAAAATTAGCGCCCTGTAACAGTCACGAATATTCCATGTCAACTTTCTCCATGCCTGGCCTACATTCTTCCCAATCTCTTTTACACTAAGATATAAGAACTGTTCGAGAAATCATAACCCATAAATTTAGATAAATGCAGGATAATCAAACCCATAGAAATTACACCACACATATTGGCCTTTGAAAGGAACCCTGTGCATCAACATTTTATGACTCCCTGAAAAACGCACTCCACTGATTTCCTTGTCTCTGATGTGATGAAATGATTCAAATTCTTTTCATCTTTTATTGTCTCTGTGTTCTTAAGGTTGAAGGGAAAACAATTCCTAATATGCCATAAACATCCAAAATAATGCCCATATATTTTATAGCTTTCATCTAGACACTTGTTAATTCATATTTTATGGTTTAAGTTTTAGGAAAATTTTGAATTAGCAATGATTCCAGTATACTACTTGTATCAGACTGCTCATTAGGAACCACTTAGGAAATTTCTTGACATTCTCATCACCTGTCAGGTACAAATGAGCACAGAAACATTGGCGAGGGCTGCAGGGACACTCGATCTCCGTAAATGAGCGAACGTAGTAGCAACTTGTACTTGCTTCAGACTATTTAGCAAATGTTGTAATGCAAATTGGTTTTTCAGCAAAGGCAGAAAAGAACATGTTTTGCTCTTAACATACTGTAAAAATCTATTATCCAAAGAAAGGAAGAAGGCAGTGGTTTGTAGGACAGACACCACCATTATTGGCAAGCTTATTGTGACATGTGTGTGAATAAGCATTTCTTTTTTCTTTTTTTTTTTAACGTGAAGCATCTTTCAGTTGCTCACAGAAACAACACCCTGAAGTATAAGATCAGCCTCCTTCACATGTAAAGATGATTTTGACAATGAAATTAAAGGTATACATGCTAGTTTCCATTGAGGCTACTGGACTTGGATACAAGATCAAGTTTGCAGTATCGATATGTCAGTATATTGATTGTTCGTGGCTTAAGCAATCAATTCCATCATTGCAATAATATCAAGAATCTATATAAACTATTAAAAAATAGATTGGGCCGGGCACAATGGTTCATGCCTGTAACCCCAGCACTCTGGGAGGCCAAGGTGGGAGGATTTCTTGAACTCAGCAGTTTGAGACCAGCCTGAGCAAAAGCGAGACCCCATCTCTACTAAAAATAGAAAAATAAGCCGAATGTCGTGGTGTGCAACTGTAGTCCCAGCTACTTGGGAGACTGAAGCAGGAGGATCACTTGAGCCCAGGAGTTTGAGGTTGCAGTGAGCTACAGTGACGCCACTGCACTCTAGCTGAGGTGACAGAGAAAGACTCTGTCTCAAAATAAATAAATAAAATATATAAAAAATAGATTTATCCACAGTAACCAGGAAAGTGATAAGGAAAACCTTAGCAATGAAAAGAAGGTACAAGGAATAGATCTCGTAAGGAAGGAAGTAGAGAGCTAGAAGGGATGGGCAGAGAGAAAGGGAAGGTGGGAAGGTGAAGATCCCCCTAGAAGATGGGACTGATCCAGAGGAATGTGCTCCTTGCCTTTGAAGATCCCACTCCTGAGACGACAATGGGATAGGGCCACATCCTCCTCTCAGCAGCACCAGGCTGAAATGGGGGAGAGAAAGAGAGACGGTGAGGTGGGAGGGTTCAGGATGTGGCAGCTGGCAGGATGCAGTAATCGTGACAGCCAATGTTTTTGAGGAACTCCTGGGTACCAGGCTTCCTGCCATACTCTCTGCTTGCATGACCTCATTGCAACCTCACCAGATGCAAGCCGATCTTATTTACAGATAAGGAAAGGGAGGCATCACGATTATCAACTCACCTACCCTACATCAGTAAGATCACAGACTTCTTTATCCTGGAGAAAACTGGGAATGAAAAATCTAAAACCATTCGTAAAATACTGAGAAGGGAAGTTTCAGATGCCTTGTTGGTTCCTGGCCAACATGCATTGAACTTCCAAATTCTTCTCCCTACCCCAATTATTTAGCAATGTTTCTTGAAATGTAATATTTTTGAGAATAGATACTCAATGTGTGAAATACTCATTTGATCCAGGGTTACAAAGTGTTCCAGACAAGGACCTTAAAGGTCTGAATTTGCATTTCCAAACAATTTCCTGGGATGAGACCACAAGAAGGAGAATTTAATCCATAGTTAGTGATCTCTTTAATGCAACTGATGATGTTTCAACTAAACAAAATTGATTTTCAGAGCACCTCTCCCTCAGATGCAATGGTAAATGAATTTTATTATCGCCGGGCTTTGTTTGTAGCTGTTAAAAGCTAAACGCAATTAAAATCAAGATGCAGCAAAAGCTGCAAGCTAAATCCAGACCTAGCGAGTTCCAGCATTAAATAGATGCTCTCTGACACCCAGTCTGCTCCTGGGAGCAAAGGCATCAACAGAATAAAGCACTTGTAATCCTGAAACATTATTTATTGGGGAGGGTAATATCAGTTCACCAAGATTTAGGAGACCCAGCAAATGGAATCCTGGTCATTTAAATGAAAATTTCCCCAATAATTTATTCAAGGCTTGTGTACCACAACTGCTCTAATATTTCCAAGCTTAAGGTCTTAAGAAACAAAACAAGTCATCAGTTTTTATTTTATTTTCCTCCAGCTGGTTGGTAAGAGATCAAACAGTGGTAATTGTAAAGGTCTTTGTTTTGTGGCCAGCTAGCTTACGGGGCTAATATTCCCCCAAAATGAACTTGCAGTGGGTGATTCGATTTTAGGTGATTATGCTATACATTAGGTCATTAAATATAAGATGTCCTATTTTGAATCAAAACTGTAGTTCATTATATCTCCAACAAGAAGCAGTACAATTAATCAAAGTCTGCGCCTAAACTATTGACAGTTTTGCCATCTTAGCGGTAGTTTGTTTGTGTCAGCAGCGAAGAAGCCTGGAGAGTGAGTGGCGATGAAATCTCGAAAGGTGTTTTCCACAGCTTGTGAAAATGGAATATTTTTCCTTGCAAGAAGTGGTCCAAAGCCTGGAAGAAGTGGTAGTCAGTAGGTGCAAGGTCTGGTGAACATGGTGGATGACAGAGAGTTTCCAAGTCCAACCTCTGCAGTTTGAGCAGTGTTTGAGTGATGTGTGGTTGAGCACTGTCTTGCAAGAGCATTGATCTGTCTCTAGTGACCAATTTTGGCTGCTTGATCACAAGCATCCTCATCATTTCATCCAGTTGGTTGCAGTAGCATCCACTGTAATCGACTGACCAGGTTTCACGAAGCCACAATGGATAATACCAGCACTGGACCATCAAACAGACAAGATTAGCTTTTTTATTTTTTGGATGAATATTCGGTTTTGGACTGTGTTTTGACTCTTCATCATTATCCAACCATTATGCTGAATGCCTGTGATGTCAGCAAGAATCCATTTTTCATCACACCTCACAATACAGTGTAGAAATGGTTCACCTTTATGTCATGACCGCAAAGAAAGGCAAGCTTTGAGATGATTTCTCTCCTGATGCTTGTTTAATTCTTGAAGAACCCATCTATCCAGCTTCTTTACCTTGCCTAT
>CAUYSK010037720.1:0-10300 GCA_963575035.1 Avahi laniger
TAATTGGACAAATAAAAATATATAGAAAAAACTAGCCGGATATGGTGGCACATGCCTGTAGTCCCAGCTACTCGGGAGGCTGAGGCAGGAGGATCGCTTGAGCCCAGGAGTTTGAGGTTGCTGTGAACTAGGCTGACGCCACAGCACTCTAGCCTGGGCAACAGAGCCAAACTCTGTCTCAAAAAAAAAAAAAAATTAAGATAGCTTGGGTATAAACAACATGTGTGTCAGGAAACTGTTGTGCATATTACTTATGTCTTAGTGTGTCTTAAATGTTTCCTAAAGTGTCTCTAACTTGGTGCATAAACTATTGGTGTTTTTGGTTTTCTTGTTTACTCAGAATCAAATACTTACTTAGGTGGGCGATGGGTATGTACTGACAACTAACTAAAGCCCCATCCCTGCTCTAAAATATCTTACATTCTAGAGTTGGGACATATGTAAATAATCACCATAAATGTGATATGCACTCAAATAGAGTTTATATAAAGTTATACATTCCTTGCAGGATAGAAAATGACCTGTGGTTTAAGCGGAGTTGATAGGGAAATTATTTGAGCAAGGGTGTTGTAGAGTGGATGTTTACTGAGTGGAGTGGAAGACCCGAGTGTGGGAAGCTACAGTGTGTCTTTGCAAGGGTGCGTGGCCAGGTGGGGAATGCACGGCCAGGTGGGCTGGGCTGGGCTGGGACACTGTCGATGGTGAAGGGAGATGGTGAGTCTACAAGCCAAGGATCGAATTAGCAGCAGCTTCCTCTGCTATACCAAACGTGATGGTAATTGTAATCTCAGGATACCTTTCCAGCCTTTTTAGAATTTTCATTTCTACATACCTTATCTCAGTTTTGTGAGCTTTTGAGTTTTCACTGGTGTTCTTGCTTTGTCATAGAAAACCCACATAGAGAGGAATTTTCTAGTGAAAGATTTAAACATCCTGGGCCAGCTGGGATGGGCAAAGCTTATTGAGCTCATGGTTTTGAAAGCACACACATGATTTAATAGTTAGGAAATGTGCCCAGGGATGGGAAGGACTAAAATACAGAGGGATGGTTGCTGAAGTGTGCTGCCTGCACTCCCAGGACATGTGAAACAGTGAAGAAGGTACGAATGAAGGATGCCGGCAGAGTCTTGTTTCAGAGTGTCATCCCGAGACAGTCTGGAGAGTGTCATGAAGCTACAATCAAGTTGTTAGAGTTGGAAAGGTTAAAGCAGCTTCAGGGATCACTATTTGTGCTTCTTGGGTACTGGAATGTTGTGCCAGTAATAAGCAATATGCAGTCTAGAGACAAAGAAGCAATTAGTTCTCTGCATTGGTGAAAGGCTGCCCAGCTTGGTGAAGGCTGCAAATTCTTTTTTTTTTTTTTTTGAAAATTCTTTTCCTTTGAGGTTGAACTGAGTCACATAGACTCAAGCCAGTGGTGAGTAAATCTTGACTGTCTGTCAGCAGCGTTTATTGAGTTCCCACCATTTGCATACCATATAGTTAGGTCTAAACAAGCCCTCAAAAGTTTAGAATACATACTCTATGATGTCAGTGTGTAGCTTGGAGTAAGTAGTCTAACTGAAGTCTGCTGTGCTTTTACTGAGATTCAGATTTGGAACAGACTGTATAGTTCACAAAACAATAGTTTCGACTTGATCAATGGCAATGAAACTATGAGGGGAGGTGATCTCATGTTGACCATACCAATAGATCTCTTTCACGTCATTGAAATGCTAAATATTAATATTTTGCTAATGATTTTTGGTGCTCCTAGGATTTCATTTGCATTTTATTACTGAGCACCTATTACATGACAGTCACTGCTTTCAGGAGGGGAGATACAGTGGTAGAGAATAGTTTAGTTGTTTCTCTTCAGAATGTTTCTGTACATGGGGCTTGCCCTGAACAGAGGGACAGAGTGCTCAATGACTCCCTACTACTCTTCCTACTACAGAAAACACAGGAGAAATATGTCTGGCAGATCTTCCACCCAATCTATAGAGAACAGTCTCTTAAAGTACAGCGAATCAGACTCCTGGGAGTAGCGTGGGCTAGATGGGGCTTCTTGCCACAATCCTTGCTCCTGTAAGAACTTCGGCTTCTCAAACTTTAAATTACCTTGGAATCTTGTGAAAATGAAGATTCTTATTTTGTATGTTTGGAATGAATCCTGAGATTGTACATTTTCTTCTAGGTGATACTGATAGCTCTGCCCTGTAGACCAAACTCAAAGAACTCCCATTGCATGGAAATATCCTTGAAGTGAGCACTTGATTATTTTATAAACCACTTCAAACCAGTTCTTTTTATTGATAAGACATAGCATGGTAAAGGAACAAGGAAAAAAAAATGTCATGGCAGGGTAGAAAGATGTAATCTCAGAAATACAGAAGGATAGTCCAGAAGTGACCTTTCCGAGGAAATAAATCTTAGGGAGGAAACTGCAATGAAAGAGGCGAGCAATCTTTTCAATCAGTACTGAAACACGAATGCAGATGTGGCATGTATCCTGGAGACGAGAGTAGATAAATAGCCTTTTTTGCTCTGGAGTTGTGAATTATCTTCCAAGCCTGCAAACTTGTGTATTTTCCTGGGTTTCTTGGCTAACGTGGCTTACTGAAAGGGAAGCATAGAACTTGTAAGCTTTTAAAAGGTAGCAGAAATCACGAGAGCTGCAAAGTCCTCACTAATATTTGTGCTACTCAGCACATTTATTATTTGATTCACCTATCCCAAGTTGACACCCTTGGGGGAGGGGAGAGTAGAATTTTTGCAGAGGTAAGTTTCCTAAAGACTTTAAAAAATGGCTTTACCTTTGGGACTGTTAGGCCTAATTGTAAATAAACTCTTGCTTCATTCACATCAGCAGTCCTGGATTAGTTAAGAGCTTTACTTGCTTGTGCCAAAAAACATTTTTCAAAAATGGCTGAAACTATGTAATCAGCAACTTTGGGTTTGACAGAAAACTACACAGAAATCAGAACCTGTTTCTCCTTGTTCTAGCACCCTGCATTCAATTAAATGATGGCTCCTAAGGAAGTATTTATTATATCTTCTAAATGTTTATGGATTATTACCATGCTTGCATTTGGTACACTGAACATATTTAGCTCCTTGAATTCCTATTTTTTGCATTTTTAATCAGAAATAAATACTTGTAGTTCCTGTGATTTCCACTCCCCCACCCCACCTGGAAATTACAGCAGCAACTGTTCATGCGGACAAAGTACAAAGAAACTTTTTTTTCATGTTTAAATGAAGTCTGGAACTTACTAAAAATATCTCCTGGTACAATGATTTCAACTTCCCTGAGTGCAACACTAGTGTCTACTGAGGGTTGATACTTTTAGAACTGAATATGAATTCAACTCCCCAAAGACATGTGAGAAAAGTCTTAAACCAAGTTCTACCTTAAAACATAGATCGTATCTGTGTGTAGTTGTGTTCCTGAACCTTTTGAAAACATTTCCTTGCGGAGTAGAAATCAGTGAACACCAGTGAATAGAAGAACAAAGAACCTAAAATATTCTTCAGACACTTAGGGCAAACATGCTATTGAAAAAAATCACAATACAGAGAACACGTGTATAAAAAATATACTGTTATCCTATTCTTTCAACTTTCAGAAGGGCAAGAGTCTGCTGCTATAAATAAATGAAGTTTCTGTTACTAGTTTACTCTGCAGTGGTGTTTCTCAAAATGTGGTCCACTAATTTGAAATTATTTGTTAAAAATACTGAGCCTTGTGGCTAACCTCAGACTTCTCTAGGAGAATCACTGGACTCTGCATCTTCCCTAATTAAATCTTATGTAGCTGAAGTTTGAAAACTATTAGAAAATTAGGTTGGGAAAAAAAGTCTACCTGCAGCTTTCTCTGGGAATGGCAGGGAAGCTCTTTCAAGAAGGGTAGGTATTAATTCGTTGAAAGTGCTATATGTCTATCCCTCCCGCCTTAAATTATTTTTCTTTTACTTTTAGATAGCACATAATAATTGTACATATTTATGGGCTACAGTGATATTTTGATATATATATGATATATAATGATCAAATCAGGGGAATCATCATGCCTATCACCGCAAACATTTATAATTTCTTTGTGTTGTGAACATTCAAAATCCTTTTTTTCAGTTTTTTGAAAATATGCACTAAATTACTGTTAACCATATTCACCCTACAGTGCACTAGAACACTTGAACTTACTCCACCCATCCAGCTGTAACTTTATATCTGTTAACCAACCTCTCCCTATCCTCTCCCTCCCTGCCCTTCCCACCCTCTAATGATCACAATTCTGCTCTCTACTTCTAAGAGTGCAATTATTTTTTAGCTCCTACATATAAGTAAGGACATGTGGTGTTTGTTTTTCTGTGCTTGACTTATTTACTCGACATAATGTCCTCCAGGCTCCATCCATGCTGCTGTGAATGACAGGGTTTCATTTTTTTTTTTTAATGGCCAAATTGTCTTCCATTGTCTATATAGACCGCATTTTCTTTATACATTCATCTGCTGATGGATATTTAGGTTGATTCCATATCTTCATATAAGAATAGAGATTTGATAAACATGGTGGTGCAGGTATCTG
Source organism: Avahi laniger (assembly GCA_963575035.1). Taxonomy (NCBI): domain Eukaryota; kingdom Metazoa; phylum Chordata; class Mammalia; order Primates; family Indriidae; genus Avahi; species Avahi laniger. The sequence goes on from CAUYSK010037720.1 coordinate 4,571, forward strand.
TTTGATATACTGATTTCTGGTTTTGTTTTAAGAGACAGAGTCTTGCTCTGTCACCCAGGCTGGAGTGCAATGGTGCAATCATAGCTCACTGCAGCCTGGAACTCCTGGAGCTCCTCCCACCTCAGGCGTCGGAGTCACTGGGATTACAGGTGCGGGCCACTGTGCCTGACTGGTTTCCTTTCTTGGATTGGTGGAAATATACCATTCAGTATATTTCTTTTAGCACTCATGAAATACATCTGTTTAATCAATTGTATTATACAACTTAACTATGATTCTCTGCTTTGTTTTGTGTATGAGAGAAAACCCACCTTTGAAAAGTTGTTGCTTAGAGATGACAATTTTGATTACTTCTGCAGTAGGTAGAGGTCAAGCATATTTATTTTCTAATTAAGTGCATCATTCCTTCATAACAAGATCACACAAAGCAGAGTCATATGGGGGAAAGTACACCAAACTGTTGAATTTCTGGTCTCTTAAAGAAAGCCCATTCCATTCCATTTTATTCTATTCTATTTTATTTAATAAGTACTTTTGAATTGCCAACTATAAAACACTAGGTTTGGTGATGCAAGGATAGTAAAGTCATATATGACTGTTATCAATGGTCTAAAATTATCTTGTAGAATAAGAGAGAGGGTCTTTCACTGATAACACGTTAAGCTTAATCAAAATATTTGTAGCATAAGCTAAAAGAGACACCATGTAAGTCTTTATATATGATACCTTTAACAAAACCCAACTCCAGTCTGAATTCCTATGCCCTGGTACTGATGTCCTGAACGTCACAGGTTGTTGCTGTTCATAATTGCCTTTGATGGAGCTCAAGACAGCATGACCTTTTCCTCTTGGATTTATTACCACAGTTTAACCCCTACATCTTGTCCTGGATACATAAGAGGGCACATTTTAGCAGCAAAAATAGCTCACTATAATGCTTCAGCTCTCAGGAGAGAAAATAGAATTAGTTACACCTGATAGAACTTATACTCTTAAAACAGAGACCCATTTACTTATTGGGCATGTGGTGGACCAAGATTAAAGTAGAGGTACAGCCCTTATTCCCTTAACATCTACCTCTAGGCCCACGGCAAGATAAGGTCACGGTCTAGGTGTTCTTTAATGAAATTGGTAGGAACCATATCACAAGTCTCTTGGATTGCAGCTCAGCTACTGCTGGACTCCTATTTAGAAACCAAAGAGTTGACTTAATTTCAGAGCATCATCCAGAGGAGCCAAGAGTGCTAGAGCCTAGATCAGTTTCTGGTTCTTTCACAATCATTTTCCAATCCCTTTGTCCCAGAGCCTGGTCCTCATTAATCGACCTCCCCCAAGGTGACCACATCAGAAAGGAACTCACACCTGAGTGGCTTATTCCTTCCACCTGAGAGGCACTTCTTACTGGATGCTTTATCTTTTTTAGCAAAGCAAAATGTAGTAACTCTCCAATAAAAAGAAAGAATCTGTTGCTATTCATTTCCTTCTCTCAAATAAATACAAACCTACATAATTTAAAAATTTCCAAGGCACTTATTTTTCTTTTTTCTAAGATGAGATAATCAAAACAGTATATTTAAAGAAATACCCTCGTCCCCTAATAGTATTTTTGTCTGTTAAGGGAGATGGCACTGTAAAAATAAACGCCAGGTGAATGGTACTGTTAGGAAAGGACAAGTATCCCACCAGTTGGCAGCTTCTCCTGTAGGGAGAAGAGGATATTTCCTCTTTCTCAGAGATGTACAATCTCAGCTCAGAGGAGAGGTTTGGATTCACTCAGTGGGCACAAGATACTAGGTAGGGTTAAAAACATATCAAGTAGTTATTAATTCCCACATTTCACTAAAATGAAATTTCATTGGGAAATAATATAGGACAATGAAAATACAATTGCATCAGGTTTTTATCAAAATGAAAAAATAGGAAGTTTCTTTTCAATCAGAAATCTCCCAGCTCTTCTTCTACTTTTCACAGCACATCTGATCCCTTCAGATAAATTCGCTTCCCTTACTACTGTGTTATTTGCATAGAATTTTACAAAATAAATGGTTTCATAATTTAAAAGATTACTTTTTCTATTAAAATATCCTACAGCATTGAAGTAGGAGCATTTTCCTCTTCTGCCCCTTCGAACCTTTCTCCATCCTTGATCGTAATTGCTTAATTGTACCCATTCTTTATACATCCTTCTGTGCCTTTTTAGCAATTCTCCAGGTGGCTAGAAATGTTATTTGAAAGACACAGATACAGATGTGTGTTATGCAATTAATAGGCCTTTACTAAGTGGAACCAATAGACCGTGCTGTCCAAGCTATCTCTCTTCATCTTTCTCTCTACAGCAGTAACCTGACCCCATGGCTAAAGAGATATGAAAATCCATATCTTCAATCTCACTCTGTTTTAAGTGCCAGAGAAGAACAGGGCACAGATAATTAATTTCTATTCTCACCAACAAATGTGCAAATACTTCCATCCCAAGTACGCCTCCCGTCGAGGCTGCCGAATCAGGAATTGCACCATTTACAATAGGAAATGGAATAATTTGCCTGCTCCAACCCAGGGAGAGGCAGTATTCTGTAATAAATGGCCCGGCCACATAAATAATAAAGTAAAAATGGGTCTAAAGCTGCCAGGGTTTTTGTTTGCAGGAAATAAGATAACTCTAAGCAATTTATGGTACTGTTTCCCAGCTAGAGTCCAAAGACTATTTAGTTAGTCATGGCAATAAACAGGAACAGCTTCAGGTCAAGATGGAGCCACAAGTACTAGGCAGAAAAAGAGCAACAAATATTAAAAGGTATCAACTGCCAGCATGAGCTGATGGCAACTTGTGGCGCTGGGAAAATGGAGCATGTCAGGAGCATTAGCAGTGAGAGAACCAGCCATCAAAAAACCTCTGAGGCCAATAACAACTCAAATCCCTTGGATCCCGAAATAACTTGCTGAGGAAAGAGAGAAGGAATAATTTATGAGCACTGGAGGCCTGATCTGTTAACATATTATTATCTTTGTCAGAGTAATTACTGACCTGAAAATATTATGGATATGCATTACGAGTAACATTCCTGGGGTGATTGCATGAAGTACAGATGTAGCAGCAAATCGCCACACTTTCACAATATTGGATTCCACTCTCAAGATAATATGCAGCTTTTATTTATTGAGCATTTGCTATGTGCAGGTGTGTCAAATGGTTTACACGCTTTATCTCATTCAGTGCTCACGGTGACCTTATGAGGTAGGCACTGTTAGTGTCTACACTTTACAGATGAGTGAAGGGAGGCATAGGAGGCTAAATAACCAGGCCAAGAAAACAAAGTAAATGTGGAGTCAGGATTCAGACGCAATTCTGTCTGATTTTAGAGCTTGAGCTTGAACCACCTACCATATTGTCTCATGCGATAAAAAATAACAAATAATTATAACATCCTCAGCTAACGTCTATTGAGTACTTACTATACATTAAATGTTGTGCTAAATGTTTGAATAAATCAAGATAGGTCAACTCCTGTAACAAACTACCCCAAATCCTTAGTGTCTTAACACAATGCAAATCTTCCTTCCTTCCTCCTTTCTTCTTTCTCTCTCTCTCTCTCTTTCCTACGCATGTCAGAGCCCAACAAGGTAAGCAGAGGGTAGGCGTGAATGATGCAAAGGGACTCTGCTCCATGTAGTCATTCAGAGACCCAGGCTTCTTCCTGGTGAACATTCAACATGTGGACAGAAGAGAGTGAGAGATTATGAGAAAGGCACACCTCTTAACTGCCTCAGCCCAGAACTGACACAGCCCTTGGATTCACATTCTATTGTCAATAACTAGTTACATGACCCACCTAGATATAAAGTTGCTGCAAAATGTAGTTTAGCTGTTAACTCCCGGGAGGAGTGAAACATTCAGTGGGTGTCTAGTTAGTTCCTGCCACAATAGTTTACCTGTGTTAGCTGCATTTCACACAAACGTTATAAAGTTATTCTTCTTATGACAAAAACAAGGAAACTGAGACATGGGGAGGTTTTACTCCCTCAGGATCACACAAGTAGTTGTTAGAGGTGGGATTAGTGGGGGAAAATAACAAAGAGATTCTCTTACGCAACGAAAATGTAAGTTTGTAAAAATTCTTTGTCCTGTATCCATTGATCATTTACAGGAATCACCACCACCATTTTCCTCTGCAATCATTCCCTACATCCAGTAGCTAGTTCTCCAGCTCCACTCACTTATTGCAATTCCCTGAATGAGCTTTGTTCTTTGTTATCTCTGGGCCTTTGCATAAGCCATTGTTCCAGTGTCTCTTGACTTGAGCCACTCTGATGCAACCTTCAGGTCACAGCTTTGGGATCACTCCCTTCACAAAGTTCTCCCTAGTTTCAAAGCCTGAGTTAGGGAATCTGCCCTGAGCTCCCTTACCGTCCTGGGTGTCCCTTGTCATAGCACTTGTCATGTTGTATTTTAACTTCCAATTAATGGATCTGTCTCTCTTGCTATTGGCATTTATCTTTGCATCCTACCATCTAAGGTGCCTGGCATAGTAAAGGATCCGTAAATATTTGCTAAATGAATGAATGAATAAGTGACTCCCCCTGTATTCTGAACCTACACTCACCTCTCCATGGCTTTAGTCTCAATTCTCTATTTCTTCCCTTATGTGTCTAAATCATATCTAAGTGAACCTGAGTATTTAAATGTGCTTGGTATTAGGCTCCAGGCAGATTTAAAGGAGAAAAATACTCATCCTGTGTCCTCAAGGAGCTCACAGTCTAGGGAGGGACAGAGATATGTAACACTTAATTATGATGCAATCAGGTAAGTACCACTATAAAGGAGTGAGGGAACCAAGTGTTGTGAGAGCACAGAGAAAGGAGTAATTGGGGAGATGGGAAAAAACCCGCAGGGAGAAGGGGACTTATGAGCCAGACTTTAAAAAAGCATATCAGACAGGGGCAGAGAGGAAGGTCATCCAATGCACAGGAAATTACATAAAGTAAAACAAGAAGGCATAAAGATTTCCTTTTTGAAGGATATACGAAGATAAACAACTCAATACAAAAAAGCAAATTATTTGAAAAGGTATTTCATGAAAGAAGATAAAAGAATGGCCAATGCTACATAAAAAGATGTCAAAAAGTAGGCAAAGGACATGAACAGAAACTTTTCAAAAGAAGACAGAATAATGGCCCAAAAACATATGAAAAAATGCTCAACATCTCTAATCATCAAGGAAATGCAAATTAAAATCACAATGAGATATCACTTACCTCCAGTGAGACTGGCCTTTATCAAAAAGTCCCAAAACAATAGATGTTGGCGTGGATGAGGAGAGATAGGAACACTCATGCACTGTTGGTGGGATTGCAAACTAGTGCAACCTCTGTGGAAAGCAATATGGAGATACCTTAAAGAGATACAAGTAGAATTACCATTCGATCCAGCAATCCCATTACTGGGCATCTACCCAAAAGAGCAAATGATGCTGTATAAGAAAGACACCTGCACCCAAAAGTTCATAGCAGCACAATTCACAACTGCAAAGATGTGGAAACAATCCAAGTGTCCATCAATACATGAGTGGATTAACAAAATGTGGTATATGAATACCATGGAGTACTATTCAGCTTTAAGAAACAATGGTGATATAGCACCTCTTGTATATTCCTGGATAGAGCTGGAATGCATTCTACTAAGTGAGGTATCCCAAGAATGGAAAAATAAGCACCACATGTACTCACCATCAA